>PVIR01013395.1:0-42417 GCA_004026965.1 Petromus typicus
AAAAAAAAAAAAAAAAAAAAAAAAAGTTTCTCTTTAGCCAAATATGTTAGTGCTTCATTTGAGTTCTGTATGGAAATTTATATGTTCTGCTCTTGCAGCCAGATTATTCAGATATTTGCTCCTAAAAACAACATACAATTAGATAAAAATTAAACCCATTCCAAGTAATACTCAATTTTAATTCTTTCCCTACTTCATATTTGTAAATTCACTTAATTGATCAAGTCTGTAAACCCAGAATCAATACTCATAACACTTTTTGAGTCATTTGTAGAAATGTACTTTTTTTTTTTTTTTTTTTTTTTTTGAGACAGGGTCTCGCTTTGTGGGTCAGGCTGGCCCCGAGCTGAGCTTCAAACTCACATCACAGCAATCCTCCTGCCTCTGCCTCCCGAGTGCTGGGATGACAGGCATGAGCCACCATGCCCGGCACTGTGGTATGTGGTACTGGTTGCTGCTGGGCGTGAGTTTCCATGCCCAATATGGTATGTGGCTACCGGGGATCGAATCTGGGTCCTTGCACTTGCAAGACAGGTGCCGGCACCACTGAGATAATTCCCCGGCCCTAGAAATGTACATTTTCACATTGGTGAAAAATTTGTCAGTCCAGACTCACAATCTCAGTCCAAAAAAGAGATCTCTCTTCTTGCCTCAGCTGTTACGTACTAAGATCAAGTGTCCTTTTGGCAATGCTTCCCCCAAGGCTCTGTGCTACAAGATTGCCTGTGTAGTGCTACCCAGCACAAGGAAACAGTGATGTGCTGATATGCCTTAGGAGCAAGTAGGTTGCACACATTTCCTTCAATGATAGTACCACTAGTCATGCATTTGGGGCCAAAGAATCAAGAATGCACACCAAATAAGTTGACTTGGAAAAAAAAATTCCCCATAAAAGAAAATTATTCATTGGTGACGTGGTGAAGCACCTGACAGTTGTCTAACCCTATATTTTTATATCAGAGCCATGATTAGATACCTACTAATTAGTGCTCCTTGTAACTTTATAAAACACTAGTCTGGTAAATAAGAATTGGAAGTATACTGTGTTTACTGATGGTTCATGTAACTAATAAGCAAGCATATAATAGGTCTATTTAATATTACTCTATGATTCTTTAGTAAAATGATAGTGAAATTGTTAGCTATTTTGAACACTGGAAGGCTGTCTGTCACTTAGCAGGGCAAGGGCTACTTGATTTTACTTCAATCCTTTGTTACAAATTGATTTTACTGATACATTTTATTTTATTTGTTTTGTTTTGTCTTGTTTTGAAGATTATGACAGTTTATTTAAAAAGACATTCCTACAATTATTGCGGGACATCTTAGGTAACATTGGTGGACATAACAGGCTAATTAACTTAAACAATACAAATTTATTTTCTCGTACTCGGTAAGTCCATCATGTCATCCCAATACCAGAAAGAATGCTTTCTGGCTAGAGCTCTCTTCTTGGCCTGAAGTTGGTCAATTGCTCCCTGTATCACTTGGTGGGAGCAGGTCTCTTCTATTAGGTGAGAACTTTTAGAGCATTGCAAGGCAGGGCTTCAACATATGAATTGTGAAGAACATAATTCAGTCCAAGGAATACGAAGGTTTTGAAAAATTTATACCAGTAATGAATAACTACAAAATTTAACTGAATACAGTGGTCAGAAAATCATATCAAGTATCTTGAAATGATAAACAATTTAGAGAAAAATACTTGAAATTATTGGGAAAATGCACTAATTATAAATATACATTGTATATCTACAAAACAGATATTAGGTGAAAAAGATATGATCCTTATGAGAAATAGAAATGCTATTAATTATTTTAATAAGATTAAAATAACTATATACCTTGGGTAATCCTTAACATTCTTAAAATAACTATGGATACCTTTAAGTAAAAATTGCTACCTATAAAAAGGACAAGAGATGGGCTGGGGATTTAATTCAGTGGTTCCAGATCTTGCCTTGCAAGTGTAAGAACCCTGGTTCAATCCCCAGTAACCACATACAACAGTGGTTGGCATGGAGACTCACACCCCACCGGCCCATCAGCAATCACATACCACAGTGTCGGGCATGGTGGCTCATGCCTGTTATCCTAGGACTAGGAGGCAGAGGCAGGAGGATTGCTGTGAGTTCAGGGCTGAGCTAAAGGCCAACCTCAACCATAAAGGGAGACCTTGTCTCAAAAAAAAAAAAAGTGTACAAGAGAAATTTAGAGAATATTTTAATTGGATGAAACCTAGGAAACTTAATTGTGGGATTCAGTAAAATTAGAAAAAAATATTCTATTCTTATATTTCAAATGAAAAAAATCTCTAAAATAAATAATCCTACATTCTACCCTAAGAAGCTAACAAAAGACATAAAACATTGCATACATTAGTGGATAGTGTGACATTTTTATAAATATTTACTTTGTATAATATTTAAATCAGTTTAAACATATTTTCTCCAATATTATTTCTTTACAATGAAAAGTTCAAAATCTTTCTTTTGGCTTTCTTAAAATATATGATTCTTATTGTATACAATTTATAAAATTTGTATGCTATAATTTTTAGTTAACTTATTTTATTGGTACATTATATATGTACACACACACACAAACACACACACACACACACACACATACACATGATATATATATCATGAGCACAATTGGCACTGAGAATTTGTACCAGTATATGACACTTCTTAATTCTTGTTTTTTCCCACTCCCCTATCCTCTGTACAACTTGCCACATAAGCCTTATTTCTTTTTTTTTTCTTTTTCTTTTTTTTTTTTTTTTGAGACAGGGTCTTGCTTTGTATTTCAGGCTGGCCCTGAACTCAGTCTCAAACTCACATCACAGCAATCCTCCTGCCTCTGTCTCCTGAGTGCTGGGATTACAGGCATGAGCCACCACATCTGGCATTGTGGTATGTGGTACTGATTGCTGCTGGGTGTGGGTCTCCACTCCCAGTATTGTATGTGGTTAACTGGGTATCAAACCCGGTCCTTGCACTTGCAAGACAGGCACCAGAACCATGGAGCGAAATCCCCGGCCCTCTTCTTTTAATATACATTATGATCACAGTCAACATTGAGAACTGTACCAGTAGGTGCCACATCTTAATTCTCATTTTTCCCAATCCTCTACCCACTTCACAGCTGACCTCCCCTATATACTTAGGCTTTATTTCCTTTCATAATTATTTTATCAACAAATGGTTTTACCTTTCTTTACCTCTACCCTCCCTTTTCCTTCTGTCTAGTTTCTTAATAGCCCATGTCCCATCCCAGTGTGTCTGTATCCTGATATCATCAGTTTGCTTACAGCAGAGACCTTTGAATTTCTTTTTAGATTATTTATTGAAATAATGACTGCTGAAATCCATCAAATTTGTGACTGTATTTGCTACTCATAGAATTTCTCTTTAATTGACCTGAAAAAATTATCTGTGAGATACAAATTGTCGGCAAAAGTACTCTCCTTTGTGTATAAAATCACTTATGGTGCTTTCCACAAAGTTCTCCAAACAGCCACTTTTACTTTGATGGAAGAGATTTTTATAGATCTTCCTAGTTTTATTCATGAAGGAAGAAAGAAAAAAAATCACTCAGGTTACTCTCCACATGACCCAGTATCAATTATTATATAAAAACATTTTATTCTGATTATTTTTGTCTGTTTCTGTAAAGAAAGCTGTAGAAATATTATAAAGCAATGAAAAAATTTTGTAGCTATGGCTGGAAAAACTAAAAATCTCTAAGGAACAACAGATTGTATAAAACTGTCAACAAACAAAAGCATTATAATTTTTATTTTAAAATTTATTTTATTGGAATATTTTATATACACATCATGATCACAACTGACATTGATAATTTGTACCTGTACCTGACAACTTAATTCTCGTTTTTCTCTTTCCCGCCCGACAATCCCTGCCCCCTATATGCATAACCTTTGTTCCTTTTTGTTAACTGTCAAATGTTGGGAGACTAGACCTATTCTCTCTGCTCCATTTAAAAGAAAATAGTGCAGCAATAAAGAATTTATTGAAAAGTATAGAAAGGAAGTTAAAATCAAAAGTATTTTAAGATAAAGCTAAAGTTTGATGTTATTGATATGATATTTCAATACATATTATTGCTTCAAGTTTTGAAGAAAATATCAAATAGATCATGAAACTGTGTGCAGACATGTAATGTTTAGACACATTTTTGAAAAAAGAAATAAGAATTTACCAGAATATATAGTGTAAAACTGTACATCTTATTCTTTTAAAATCATAACTTTATCAAGGAACGTTTAAGAATTTAAATATGGAAGAAAAAGTTACCAAAAAATCAACACACACTTATCACAGATACAGCCAAACTTTTAAATCTTTTTTTCTATTTATTGGGCTGATACACTCCATTAGCTACTTTATTTTTATTCTAGTATGGTCTAGTGTGCTCAGATTAATGTCATGAATGTGGATTCTGCGTCTTTAATAGCTTGGCAAAAATACACGTGAGGAGCTACATCAAATACGATGTGTAATACACACTAAAAATGGAAGAATAAAGCCTGAGTTGACAAACTACAGGTGTACATCAAACCTAGGCTGCGGGTGTTTTTAGCCCATGATTTAGGAGGGATTTTAACATTTTAAAATAATGTAATAAATATACAAAGAAAATTATTAAACATAATTAATCATAAAGTCTAACTCATTTACATTTCACATGTGTCCTGTTACAGAGATATTTGCCAGCTCTCGGGGGACAAGACAGTTTTCAGGAATCTACCTTTAAACTAATGTTTTTCTATATTTAATCACAATTTGAAGAAGTTTGCAGAGGTAAAAGGGCTATCTCAAAATGGGCAGAAATTTAATTTCATGGCTAATTTTATGTTACTGGGACAAATACCTGACACCCATGAGTTAGAGAAGGAATGGTTGATTTTTAGGTCCCAATTTGTAAAGGTTAATGTCTATAGTCAGCTGACTGTAAAAAGTAATTGTGAAGTCCATGGCATGGCAAGCAGGAAGCATAGAAGCCCATTGTTCATCTTCCTTTCATATTCCAGCCAGTACTGGCCTCTTAGTTGGTGCCACCCACAGCCAGGATTGAGTTTCCCATTACGCATGCTCAGAAATATGCTGACCTAACCAGTGTAACCAGTGCTCTAGTTTAGTTACCACACACCTTTCATCCATATTCACGTACTCTAGTTCCAGCCACCTCTGAAAGTCCCACCTGTGAAGATTTGTGGGAAATATATGGATAAAAGTTGTAAAAACTGTACTTTAGTACAGAAAAGCACACACATATACATTAGTAAGAACATTAAAAAAATCTACAATACAGAATTTATAGCTATTCCTATGTTAATACATTAGTTGGAGAAAAAATGGGTTATTGGTTGTACACTTTGGTATGTAAGGGTGAAATGTTTTACAATTTGATATAGGCTTATAGATGATGATTATTTTTTGTATCATACTAAAAACTAAGGCAACAAAATGAAAATTTATTGGTATTTTTAACAAAATAAAGAAGTTCTTATACAGCAAAAGAACAATCAACAAATGAAATGCCACTCTACAAATTGTCTGAAAATATAGCTCACCATGTATTTTCTAAAATTGTCATATGTAAAATATATGAGGAACTCATACAGCTTACTAGCAGAGAAAATAACCTTATTTTAAAATGGGCAAAAGGTCTGAAAATAAACTGCTCATATACAAATAACCAACTGGTCTATGAAAAAGTCTTCACTAATCATCAATGAAATGTAAATCAAGTCTACAATGAGCTAGAATAGGTGTTTACAAAAGGTCAAATGACAATGAATATTAGCAAGGGTTTGGCAAAAAGGGACTTCTGAATTATTGGCAGAAATATAAATTGGTGCATCAACTAAAAATGAGTATGCACTTCTTCTTTATAAAATTAAAAATCAAACTACTGTATAACCCAACAATTCTTTCAATGGACTCAAAGTTAATGAAGTCAGTACCTCATAGCCTTAGCTGCATTTCTATATACAAGAAGCTACACTTATATCTGAGTACCATCAACAGATGAATATACAAAATATGAATAGATTGTGAAAAAGACTATAAAAATATTCACTCTGGAGGATTGTGTCCATGTTACCTTACTTACCTGTAATAAGCCTTTCACTGTAGATGTGCATATTACAGTATCATCCTATAGGCCTTAGATACCTACACTTTTAAAAGCCATTCAAAAGGGTTTAGCAAGCCCTCATTTCTATGTCAATCCCTCTAAGCATCGTTGAATGTTTAGAGACTTGTCTCACTTTTGTTTCTGAGTCTCTGTGTTAAGGCTGCCTCCTTTAGGCCTCATGTGTCCTTACCCTCTTAACAATCCTAATTCTTATCTGTAATTAATTCTTCTCATCTCATCCTCCTTAGTTACAAGCACCAGTGCAATATGTTTCAATGTTAACTTCCCTGATTCCACATTAACTTCCATATTTGTTTCTTTTCCTCTCTATAAAGTAAAGTTATGTACATGGAGGGTTGCACACACTTGAATGTGCTTCTTGTTTCCCCATTCTCTCCAGTCAGGCCTCATTTCCCTCCATTACACACAAAATTACTGCTGTTAAGGTCACAGTGGCTCATAAGTGACCAAATCCTGGGAATTCTCTTACTTTACTCATCCACAGCTCTTGACAAAGGGAATTATTATTCAGCCTCTAAGCCACTTTTCAGACTCTGGATGCCAAAACAGTATGATTGCTACATTTTCCCCTCTTTTATGAAAAGATGTTAGAGTTGTTTGCTGAGTACTTCTCTTACAGTTGACTTTTGTGTGTGTAGTCTAAGGCTTAGGCCTTGGACTTCTCTATTCACAATTATATTTTAGGCTCGGTCATACTTTTATGACATCTGTATGCTACAATCTGATGAATCTTAAAATACTTATCTCAAGCTGGGGATTTAGCTCAGTGGTTCAGGCGCAAAATGCAAGGACCTGGGTTTGATCCTCAGTAAACACATACAATACTGGGTTTGGAGACTCATGCCCAGCCGCAACCAGTGCCACATACCACAGTGCCGGGTGTGGTAGCTCAAGCCTGTAATCCCAGCACTCAGGAGGCAGAGGCAGGAGGATTGCTGTGATGTGAGTTTGAGGCTGAGCAAGGGCCAGCCTGAACCACAAAGTGAGACCCTGTCTCAAAAAAACTAAAAAAAACCCAAAACAAAACAAAACAAAAACTCTCCACTTATCCCCAGATCAGATAATTTTCCTTAATTTAAGATTGTTATATGTATATTTTCACTGAAAATTTGCATTTGACCTATAACAGGTAACTTACTCTGGAACTGGACATCTCCAAAAACCATTTCTTCACCCCTTTCCTTAAACTCATCTCCCCCACCATCTTCTCAATCTTAGAAGTTCAAGCTACGGTTGATACTTTCATCACATTTCCCTCTTCCAATTTTTTAACTGATCCACTCATCTTTAAATTCATAACATATCCATAATCTGAGCACTTTCCATCACTTTTATTGATGCTTCCCTTGTTTAGACACTATGGCCCCTCCCTCTACTCAGAGTGCTGTGAGAAGCTTCAAACTTGTCTTCTTCCCTCTCACTCCACAAAGGATTTTGTGACAAGACTTCTCCAAACATTCCAGTGATTTTCAATCACAAGGAAAGAAATCCAGGGAATTCCATCAGACTCACTATGTCTGGCATCATGCAGCCTTAATCTTTCTTCCAGAACCTCCCACTTTGCCCTACTTTTTTTGGCTCACCTGACATCATTCCTGCTTTTTTTTTTTAAAGCACAATAAGTAAGTACAGTGTTGAGTCAAGAACTTTGTCCTGGCTTCTCCTCCTTCCTGGCACTTACCTGAACAGACATCCTCATGATCAGGTGCCTCATTTCTTATTTCTAGTTTTTGTTCAGATACTGCATTTTAAACACCTTGCTACTAGTCTTTTCTTCCCTCCTTTTTTCATTATATTACTTTTAATCATATTTCATGATAAATCTTTTATATATGAATTTGTTCATTTTTTTTGTAGCCTAGTAGTCCAGAGAGAGAATGTCTATCTTATTCACAAGGTTCTTGGTATATACTAAGATCTTAATTAACCACTTTCATGACCTTTTCTTGTACTCCATCTGTTACATGTGTTGCTGTACAGTGTTTTAAGACTATGAATATAAGTGAAAATAATCTTTTCTATTGCATCCTCTAAACTCACAGAAACTAGAATGTAAAATCTTCAAATTCAATAAATAGTAGTTCAGGCTAGAGGAACAGTTGTGGGAAGTACTCAAATTAGAATTATCAACTAGTTTGTTTAAATGTTTAAATTTTCTAAATTAATATATAAAATATGAATCTGTATCTGATTAAACATGTCAATACTCTCAAATATTTATCATTGTTTGGTGGTAAAATATTTAACCTTTGATTTTTTTTTTTTTTGAGATAGAGTCTTGCTTTGTAGTTCAGGCTGGCCCTGAGCTCAGCCTTGAACTCATAGCAATCTTCCTGTCTCTGCCTCCCAAATGTTGGGATTACAGGCATGAGCCACATGCCTGGCATTGTGGTATGTGGTTCTGATTGCTGGTATGCTTGTGTCTCAATGCCTAGCATTGCTTTATGTGGTTTCTGGGGGTCAAACTTGGGCCCTTGCAAGGCAGGTGCCTGAACCACTGAGATAAATCTCCAGCCCTAATCTTTGCTTTTTTAAAAATATAAAACAATTATTCAGAAAAATATGCATTTATTTCAAATAATTATATTGGCAACTATTAGTAAATACATTTAATGAATAATACGTTGCATGTTTAAGTATATAGATCACAAATAACAATATTTAACAAACTAAATATATCTATATCACTGAAATTCAGATAAAAATAGAACATTGGTGGGCATAGTTATCCATGCCTGTAATTCAGCAATCTAGAAGGCTGAAGCAGGAGTATTGCAAGTTTGAATTCAGTGCAACAATTTAGTTACTAAGTGAGGAAACCTAGCTAAAAAAATAAAATTAAAAAGGCTGAGTCTGCCAGTGTATGAAGACAGAATGTTCAGTCCTCAGTTTAAGAAAAGAACAAAAGTTAGTTTGATTTCAGAAACTCTAACTCACTTGTTACTGCTCTTTCAAAAGTTACCTTTAACTACATTAGCTTTTAACTCCACAGATTC
The DNA here is from genome assembly GCA_004026965.1 of Petromus typicus. Classification (NCBI taxonomy): domain Eukaryota; kingdom Metazoa; phylum Chordata; class Mammalia; order Rodentia; family Petromuridae; genus Petromus; species Petromus typicus. The sequence continues at coordinate 9,186 of PVIR01013395.1, forward strand.
ACCTATAAGTTTTCAAGCCTGAAGTTGTACTGTTTTGTTTCCACTATTTTTGCTCAATATTATCTTTCTGATATATATATTTGCTCAATATTATCTTTCTGATATATATATATATATATATATATATATATTACATAAAATAAAATGAAAATGATAAATACATTGAAGTACAATTATTTAATGAGATACCATTCTTTTATTGCGGTATGTTCATTTTATGAATACTGCAAGTTATTTTTTTCTCCAATTGGATAATATTTAGGTTATACTCTGCATGCTATAAATAATACAGTGCTTCTGTGAAGGCATGCCTCATGCGAATATGTATTTGAAGACATAAAAATTAGAATTGCTCCATAGGCATGTAAGTTACTATACTTAAGAGTCATTAAAAAACCATTTCCAGATGTGATTTTTATCATTTCCATTCTCTAGTAATACAGACATGTGCTGTACATTATATTCACTCAGAAGCGGAACTCCCAAGTAAGGGGGACCCTTAAGATTACAGTAAACTTGAAGCATTCCAGCCACAGTCATCTTGTGTTTACAGGTCTCCTGATGCCATGGAGATGACAGAATAGTGGCCGCCGTGTATTACCTGTGTGTGTAAACACACCCTGTCATGTTCTCCTGGCGGCAGAAGTAACTAACGGTTCATTTCTCAGGTTGTGCCCCTAGCGCTCCTCCGATTGTCACTGCATACCTCACTTGTCCTTTATCTTTTCCATCAGCCTTTCGTGGCTTTGCAGACTGTGCTATCAAGTGAATTTGCACCGTACGAAAACCTAAAAAAAAAAAAAAAAGAGACTAACCATCTTTTATATATTTATGTGGCATACCAGTTATTTTTTTCTTTTCTAAAGTTATCTTTTGTCCATTTTTTGCTGTTTCCTTTATTTAAAAAAATTTCATTAGAGTATATGTCCTATCCTGTTCTATATTTAGATGTTTTCTTCCTTAAGAGTATGTTTTGCAGGACAGAGTCTTAAATTTTAATATATTCTAATGTTTTTCTTTGGTATACACAATTTTTGTCTGTTAATCGATAAATATTTGAGACCTTAGCTACATGAAAATATTTTTCTAGGTTATACTATAAGTTATTCTTTTAGCTTTATATTTATATTTGTAAACTTTTAAAGTATTTTTGTAAATATTAAACTGATTCAAATAACATTATCTTCCCACATTCATTGACTTGTCATCTATGACAAGAATTTTCAGTGACTACAAATCCTGAGCCTCTTTCCTAACTAAGATCTATTCATTTGACCTTCTGTCATACCCGAGTTTTCTTCTAAAAACATTAGTTTTATTTTTAGCCCCAGTTTAGAGGAAAGTGTTTGAATTATGTTTCTGCTAGGATGTAAATAAATATTATTATACATTTTAGAAAACAGGTATTCAAAAGAAAATATTTAAATCTAAGTAGGTTTTTTTAAAAACTTATCCTTCCATAATCAAATAGATCATTTCTATTTAACAGTTGAATTGAAGTAAATTGTCAAATTTTAATAAATTATAATGACCAAGTAAGTTTATAAATCAGTGTCTCATGGATCTTACAGGAAAATGAAGAGAAGATGTTATACCTGCAAAGATTGAAGTTCAGAAATAAATGAACCAATGCTTATCAAACAGATGTTTCATATAGAATATAGGGGTTACACTGGGGGAAATGACAGGGGCAAAGACATTCTGCACAGCAGGGTGAAAAGAAGCAAAAGGGGTAAAAAAGAGGTTCAGTATATGAAAAGGAGAATAAACTACAAGTATGTTTATCATCTAAAAATATGCAAATGAAAATGCTACCTTAATATTGTCACTGCAGTGTCAAACTTCCATGCTGTCCTATAATTAAGTATAATTAAAATAATAAATATATTAAAGAATCTAAAGTAAAAATAAACAACTTTTTATCTGGAAAATGTGAAAGTATATTGTTTTCAAAAATATCAACAAAGCATATTAAAGTTTTTGAAAACAGTGATCTATGTTTAAAAATTCAACCAGGGATTTAGCTCAGTGGTTTTGTCATCTGCCTAGCAAGCACAAAGTCCTGAGTTCAAATCCCAGTGCCACATATTATATTGCTGGGCATGGTGGCTCATGTCTGTAAGCCCAGCACTCGGCTTGGGCTTCCTAGTGAGCTCAGGGCCAGCCTTAACTGCAAAGCAAGACCTTCTCTCCAAAAAAAGAAACAAAAACAAAACCTAATTAAATATATAATAAAAATTTTTAAAAATACTGTAGTAATCATTTCACTAGAAAACAAGAATGAAAAATAAAATACTTTCTAAAAGACGAGCATGTCTTGAACCTTAAAAATTGAACAAATGGATGACAGACTTTTCTTACTCTGGATCATGGACCATTTAAAGCAGGAGCGGGAGTACTTGTTCCTGTATTTAAGTGGGAGAGTTCGGTAAATGTCCTCAGTCTTCAGGCTTCTTACATAGAAGAAGCAGCCTGAAGCCACTTGTAGAGCAGGACGTGAGCCCGTAAGGCACGCGACTTTGATGCTAGCAGAGCTCCAGAGCACATATGTAGAGAACGCCCCTGGATTGTGACCTCTGGGGAAACCTAGAAATTGAGATGACTTTGTATTACTTGATAGAAAGAAATGAGATGATAGCAGGTTTGAAATTCAAAACTCCTAAAAGTGCGTGCTGAAAATGAAGTTTCCCACACTATTTTTTTTTAAACCAGGCATAACAAGGCTATATTTTCTAACCCAGTAATGTATTTTTGCTAAAGATGCTTTTGTATTTTCATTTTGCTTCATCTGAGGAAGAAACTAGAGAACTATTGTAGCGTACAATAGGATCTGAGCAATGCATTACAGTCTCAGAAATATTTGAAGTCTGTAGAAATTGACTAACATTAAATTACTTAAAGAAATATAATAAAATCATGGCTTCAAACAAATTCTCTACCACCCACACATACCTTTAGAAATTATATGTGTGTGTATGTGTTAGCAACAAACTCAAAACTTTTCAAACAATTCATTCTTCCAGTTTCAATAAACCTTAGCTCAATCCCTTTAAGGGCTTTGTCTCAAAGGATTCATTGCTTTTTATTTATTTATTTAGTTAGGTTTTTAACTATATCTCTCTTTGTAGTTCAGCTTGGCCCCAACTCACTATTTAGCCCAGGTTACCCTCAAACTCACAGTGTTGTGGTATGTGGTACCGGGTATCGAACTTGGGACCTTGCACTTGCTAGGCAGTTGCTGGAACACTGAGCTAGATCCCTGACCCCACAGGGCTCATTCTGAAGATAAACAAACTTTTAGCTCCTGAGTCAAGCATGATTTCACTGCTGGTAGAGATGCTAACTCTACTACTCATGAACCAGTGGCTAGACCAAGGTAATCTTAGGTATGAAGTATAGTGCTGTCTCTGGGGCAGTCCCAACTCACCACAACTTCATATTTGATTTGTCCTTGTGTGAAAATCTGTCAAATGACAGCCACTCCACAGAACTGGGGTAAGTTTAACTTTCTTAAAACAAGCATATTTGAAATACTTATAATGGTTAATGGAGCATTCTTTTCATGAGGAAAAATTCATTTTGACATTCTGTATGTTCTTCCTACAAGCCCATGTTATTGTTGTACAAATTTACATAAAAACCCCTAGAGGAGCCATCTCTGGTCAGCAGTCTTTCTGATAGAATGCTAAATGGTTCCATAGAAACCAAGTATTCTTCATTAGCATGCTGTCTGAGCAGGTTGTATTCTAATGAGAGTAACACCCACATAACACCACACTGTATTTGATAAAGTGTGTAAGAGAGAGTTGTAAATATTATAAAAACTTCTTAGTATAACATAATCATACAACTGTCCATATACAAAGTGCTTAATATGAAAGGGCAAGAAGTATGAAGATTAATGGATAGAGATGTGGATAACTATAATTAATTATCAAATTGAACCTCTATCTTGTATCTGAAAGATTTGTTTACTATGAAAAGCGCACCATTAAACTTGAGGAGGCAGTAAATTTTCCTAAGGTAATGGAAGAACTTTCTTTCCTTTAATTAAGTTTCTGACAATAGAGGAAAAAATATATAACGTTCTCTTGGTTATATTTCACTTCGAGTCAATCCCTAAAAACAAAAGGAGTCGAGTTCTAAACCCATTTGTTGGCATGATCTTCCATCCGTGGCCACTAGCAGCCATCCACAGCTGTACCGTTCTTTAAGTCTCTCAAGGTAGGATGAGACTACCAGGCTGCATTTCACTTTAGAAGGTACAGCCACATCCCTCCCTGGTCAGAATCCTGATGGCTCCATGGCAGCATCTTGACACTCCAAACTGCATTTTCCTGCCCTGTTTGACCACAAACACATGAACAAAGCCAGCTACTAGGCTTTGGACTCAGTAGGAAACTGGGTCAGTAACTGAGCCTCTTCAGAAAGGACCTGCTGGAGAGTTGTTGGAAGCCTAGTGTCCTGGCTTCCTGGATAAAGGCGTAACATGGCTAAAAACTGTGTGAGGCGAGGCACATCCCCTTGGCTCTCCGTGGGACTCCTTTACCTTTTGGTATATCGTTCCCTCAGGAGTACAATCACTTTCCTACTAGCTGAAATATTTACAGGGATGCTAGGGTCTTGATTTCAGTTTCTTCCCTTTATTGAGTGCATTGGTACATTTTAGATATACATTATGATCACATTCAACATTAAGGATTTGTAGCCATAGCTGATGAATCTTGACCCTTTATTTTCACCATTCTCCTCCCTCCCTACAGTTCCCAGTCTCCATATATACATAAGCTTTGGTTCTATTTCTTTTTTGTTTGTTTTTACTATCAATTTTTTTCTTCCCTTTCTTTACCCCTTCTTTACCCCTTCCTCTTTCCCTTTTCCCTTTGCGTATTTTGTCCCTGTGTCACAATATCTACTGTCCATTCTGGACTTCATTTACACCTTTAGTTTCTCTGAGAGCTGTCAAGACAACTTTAAAACAGGAAGTTTATTGACTGACACTAAGAGGAATGCTTTTGAACAAAGCTGATGACTTATTTTCCACAACTGCTTAGATACTGCTTAATTTGATTCAAGTAATCTCATTTTCAAGTATCACTTTATGTACACATTTAAATATATTTGTGAACACTCTTTTTCTCAGAAGTCAATATGATCTTTGAGTGAATGCAATAAAATTGGCATTTCTTTGGTTAAGAAAGACAGTTCAGTATTTTGTGGAAACAATGATATGCTCTATTTTAAAGAAAAAGGTTTTTTAATCATTTAAGATTTAATTGTTTCTGTTGTTTAAGTTTAAAACTGTTCACGCAAAATAATAAGACATTCAAGAATATTAATAATAGAATAAAGAGAGAAAAGGAGCAAAATAAATTAACAAAACTCTAATCATGGAGTTACAACTAAATTTTATGTCACTGGATTTTGAAAGAATGAAAGTAAATTTCTACTTTATAAACTTTATTCAGTTTAGTGAAGGTAAGGATATCACCATTGTAGTAGTTGTGATTTTTTCCACATTAAATGGAAAATTATGATAATTTTAACATATAATGTAAATGAAAAATATAAATTTAAGCAAAGTTTCTCATCAATACTCACGTTAACTAAATTATCTTCATGTCAGTATTTGGTGAGTTGTTGAAGATTGAATGCATGACCTCACGTTTAGTATGAGAATTTCTTCCCATGTTTTGAGACGTGATCTCACTAAGTTGCCTAGTTTGGCACTGAAGGTGTTCTCTTCCTGCCTAGACATTCATGTAGCTCTAGCTATGCATAGTATGTAACTTTTATGTTAATTTCCTCTGTCATTTTTTACTTAAATTCAAGAAACTTCAAACAATAAGTGCCAACATTCCCAACCTCTGGGTCAGAATCCTGGGCTTTGAGCAAAGTTTTAAGAATACTCTGTTATCTTTCAAAAAACATACTTTACATTAGGCAGATGTTTTATATGCATTTAAATTTAAAGAAAAACAGAAGGATAACACAGTCCATATAATTCAAATATAGCAACTGAATTTATGTTGAATTTTTAAGGTAAGAATGAGAACTTATAGGAAAAAGTGTATCAGAACACCAATTTCTTGAGGTAAGTGTTTTTGTTTTTGTTTTGGAAGAAATTACCCTTACATTTTGCTCTTTGGAAAAGATAGGACCTTACTTGTTAATATTTTCCAAACTTTATGGAAATTAAAAGTAACTCAGGAAATCAGCAACAGTGATAAATATATGCTAAGCACTCATAAAATTAGCAATACATAGCATTTAAATACACTTGTAACTTTTCAAACATTTAATATCTCCACGGTTCCATTAGTCTAGTCATACTGAAAATGACTCATTACTTCTATTTAATTTTTCAGTTTAAAATACAGTGTAAAAATTAACAAATATACCTAATAATCAGGTAGAGGAGATAGAAATAATAGCATATGCCTATTTAATTGTGTGTAACTATTTGGCCAAAATGAAGTAGCTAAAATAATGAAAAAACATAAAATATAACTCTAAAAAAATTATTTCAGATGAGCTTCCATTTCTTTCCTTCAGAAATATAAACTAAATTTTAATAGCTGTATAAGCAATACTTTTGAAGAAAAAAATCTACAATTCTAAAATTTTGGTTGCAAAACAGCCCCAAATAAGACATAGTACCAGTAATATACTCTTTTTTTTGTTTGTTTGTTTGTTTTTAGGTTTTTTTGAGACAGGGTCTCGCTTTGTGGTTCAGGCTGGCCCTGAGCTCAGCCTCAAACTCACATCACAATCCTCCTGCCTCTGCCTCCCAAGTGCTGGGATTACAGGCGTGAGCCACCACGCCCGGCACTGTGGTATGTGGTACTAGTTGCTGCTGGGTGTGGGTCTCCACACCCAGTATTGTTATGTGGTTACCGGGGAATTGAACCCGGGCCCTTGCGCTTGCAAGACAGGCGCTGGAACCACTGAGCTAACTCCCCGGCCCACCAGTAATATACTCTTAATTCTATGTATAATTTAAAAAATTAAACTGAATATATTACCCTAACTCTACCTTGGTTGTCTAAAAAAGAAATTTAACCCTTGGAAAGTGTAGAGGACAAACACTGCCTCATTTGAGGGGCTCACTTACATTTTCTCATGTGCTGTTTTTCTCTTATTATTTAAGCTACAGATTGAAAAAGAAGCAAGAAATAAATCATAACTTGAAAGAATTCTTTGCACATAATTTAGCTGCCCATATAAAGTAGAAGAAAATAAGACACAAGACACAGGACACATTACACCTTCCGTTGTATTGAAGTTTAGTAGCCACAGCAGTGTTTAGAAAATCAAACCACATAAAATATTAAAAGAATTTTGATTCTAACAAGAGTTGAAAAGCTTTGGAGGTCAAAGTCAGTGTAGTGATATGAGCAGATTGATGTAACTTATTATTAGAATGTGGTTGGAAGAATTAAAATTTAAAACACATCTCATATATAGCTAAACTATAGTTTAGACCTCACAGAATCTGAATGAAATATTTTTAATTGAAATCTTTATTGGTACATTACATATACACATCATGATTGCACTCAACAATGAGAATTTGTACCAGTATATGACGCAACTTAATTCTCATTTTTTCCCATAGCCCTACCCACCCTACCACCCCAATCCCTATATACATAAACATTGTTTCCTTTCTTTTTTGTTATGATCTCATTATTTTTCCCCCTTTACCCTATTTCACTTTCAGTATTTTCTATTTCACGATATATAACACACATTCTAGAATTCATTTACATCTTAATTTTCTCATACCAGAGAAAAGATGTGATATATAAACATCTGTGACCTATTAATTTCACTTATGAAGATGTCCTCAAGGTACATCCATTTAAATATAAATGATTCAAACATCATTTTTTTAATGGCAGAGTAATACTACAGTCTATAGAAGAACCACAGCTTTTTTAATCCAGTATTCAATTGATGGACATTTTGATTACTTCCTATAAACATGGGTGTACATAAGTCATTGTGATATGAATTTTTAAATTATTTTGTGTATATTCCTAGCAGAGCAATGGTCGGGTCAAATGGGATCTCCAGTCCTAGCTTTTTGAGGAATTTCCAAACTGATCTCCACAGGGGTTGTACAAGTCTGCAGTCCCACCAACAGTGGAAAAGGGTTCCTTCTTCTCCGCAGTCTCACCAACATTTGTTGATGACTAATTCTGAAATGGCAGCCATTCTTTGTGGAGTGAGATGAAATCTTAATGTTGTTTTCATTTGCGTCTCCCGAATAACTAGTGATGTTAAGCATTTCTTCATATGTTTCTTAGCTGCTTTTTTATTTCTTCCTCTGAAAAGTGTCTGTTCATTTCAGATGCCCATTTTTGAATTGGGTCTTTAAATTAGGGTGGATTGATTTTTTTTAAAGACCTTTATATATTCTAAATAGTAACCCTTTGTCTGAGCAATGGCTGGTAAAGATTCTTTCCCATATTGTTGGTTGCCTTTTTGCTTTGCTGGTGGTTTCTTTTGCTGTGCAGAAACCTCTCAATTGGATGAGATCCCATTTATTGATTTCTTCTACCAGTTTTTGTGATAGAGGATTTGTTCTTGAAATCTTTCCCTAAACCCACGTCTTCAAGAGTTTTGCCTAACCTGTTTTGTAGCAAGTTTAGTGTGTATGTTTTAATATTTATGTCCCTAATCAACTTTGATTTTATTAGTGCCTTGAAACTAAAAAAATGAAGAGCAAAAAAATATCAAGACTTTCACAAAGACATGGAAATTGAACAATACACTACTGACTAAGCAGTGGGTCACAGAAGAAATGAAAGATGAAAGTAAACAGTTTCTACAACTGAATGATAACCCCAGTATAATGTACAGGAACTTATGGGATACAATGAAAGCAGTTCTATGAGGGAAATTCATAGCAGTGAATGTCTATATCAGGAAAACAGAACAAGCTCAAACTAACAATCTAATGCTGAACTTTAAGCTACTAGAAAAAGAGGAGCAAAGCAAACCAAGAGCTCATACTAGGGAGGAAATCATAAGGATAAGGGCACAAATTAATGTAATGGAGACTAAGAGAATGATACAGAAAAATCAACAAATCAAAGAGGTGGTTTTTTGAAAGGACAAACAAAGTTGACAGACCCTTAGCCAACCTTCTCAAACAAAGAAAAGAAAAGGCTCAAATCCATGCTATTAGAAATGAGAAAGGGGAAGCCAGCATTGACCCAGTGGAAATACAGAGAATAATAAACACATACATTGAAAATTTATATTCCAATAAAATAGAAAATGTAGAAGTAATGGATGAATTTCTAGATATGTACTAATTTCCTAAGTTGAATGAAGAGGATATAAAAATGTTAAACACCCAAATATCAATCTGTGAAGTTGAAAATGTAATTAAAAAACCTCCTGAAAAAGAAAACAACCCTGGGCCTGGTGGCTTCACAAAACTTCTATTCTGAATAGAAATTCAAAACTGAATTCTACAAAACTTTTAGAGGAGAGTTAACACCACTACTCCTCAAACTCTTAAATGAAATCAAAAGGGAATCAGCACTCTCAAATTCATTTCTAGAAGCAACCATTGCCTTGATCTCAAAAGCAGAGAAAGACCCAACAAAAAAAAAAAAAAAAAAAAAAGAGAGAGAGAGAGAATTACAGGCCAATTTCCCTAATGAACATCGATGTAAAAATCCTCAAAATGATATTAGCAAACAGAATATAGAGAGTCATGAAGAAGATCATACACCCTGACCAAGTTGTATTCATCCCAGGGATGCAAGGATGGTTCAAAATAGGTAAATCAATAAATGTAATACACTACATTAGCAGACTCAAGAACAGAAACTGTATGGTTATCTCAATAGATGCAGAAAAAGCATTTGACAAAATCCAATAGCACACTAAGCTATCTCATTTTTGACAAAGGAACCAAATACCCTCAGTGGAGAAAGGATAGCCTCTTTAACAAATGGTACAGGAAAAACTGGACTTCAACCTGCCAAAGTCTAAAGCCAGACCTAGTCTTTCACAGTGTGCTGAATGATATTTTAAAAGAAATTTGAATTGACTCACTTTTAACTAAATTGGATATATCTCTGTGACCCAAACCCTCCCATGCCCTTCAAATCTTTCCTCTGCTGTTGCCTGCCGTGCTCCTTCATCATGTCGTCACACAGTGTACAAAGCCCTCAAACATCAGGGCTTTGTGCCAACTGCTGCTCTACCTGGAAAGTACTTACACTAAGTAAATCCAGAGCACAACTCATTTCAAACAATGTCCAGTCAGCGACACAGATACTATTCTACATAGTTCAAGTAGAGAGAAATTCAGCCCAAGCTAGTGGTTACATAAGAAATTAAATGGCTCATTAAAGGTAGAAAGTCATATACATCTAAATATTAAAATGTGTTATGAATTTTGGTTGGTTGGCAGAATAGTATTCCTAAACTCCCCCAAAATGTCTGTGGTAAGTGTTTGAATTTGTAAATGATGTAAGAATATGACAAAAATACAGTTAAAGTCAGGGATGACTAAAAATGCTTATCAGATTACACCAAAATTGTATTATTCTGAATTACCCTAGGAGGAAGAATATAATCTGAATAGCTTTTCTAAGTGGAAAAGAGAAACAGGAGTCAGAGTGAGGTGTTTCATCGATACAACTCTGTTGGCTTTGAAAAAGGAGGAATGGGGCAGGTTAAATAAGAATGCAACAGCTTCTCCAGGCTGCAAAAGTCAAGGAACTGATTCCTTCCCAGTTTAAAAAAAAACCAAAACATTGCAGGCAGTTTTCCTATCAGCCTAGTATGATTCCTGGTTGACCTCAGCACTACAAAAACATGTTTGTACTGCTTTAAGCTACTAGATTTATGGTGATTTCTAGAAGAAATGATAGGAAGCTATAACAAGATCATGAGCCAATCAGCTCAGGGGTCTGCCTGAGCTAGTAGTTGTGCTGTATACATAGAAGGACCTGGAATCCTGTTTCTTATACCAGCTGTTACTCTTACAAGTTGTTTCACATTCACTGAACATTCACATTCATTTTTTAGGTTTTAACTTTCACTCATACGTCTACGGTTTGAAATCTATTCTATTACCCTGAGTATTTTACTGAGCTCAAACCGGCAAATCCAGTTTTCTACTAGACATCTGGTAGAAGAGATTCACAGATGGACTGATCTTATTATGTTCAGTTGAAAAACTATTGCATTCTCAAAATATTGCCTTCAACCTTCTAATTGTGAAATTATTTTCAATATACTGCATTCCTCTGTGTTCCTGATTTTTGTGAAAGACTTACCATCACTTGTATTTCAAAATAAATACTCAGAGTGATAGTCCAACATGTACAGGTTGTAAGACTTTGGCTGGTTTCCTTCCAAAGTGATTCATAAGTTTTCTGTTCCTTACTGTCTGAAGCTCACAGACACCCTTGCTGGCCCTGGCCATCAGTTCGAGTCTAGTATAGTACTTTTTTTTCATAATATCTCTCATTTGTGTTAATAGCTTTCATTATTGCTTATGTTGGTATTTTGACTTATTTACTCCTTTTGCATTTTGAGATTTACATTGTAAGTTCTTCCTTTAAAATGTGGAATGTTAAAGCCATAGTTCTTCATCTGCCCATCCCCCATGGCTGGTAGACAGACACGAAATCTCGGTTTCCCCGTGCATAAAGGCATTGGTAGGACTCCGGTTAGAAGCAAGCAGAAGCATCTGTTTTACTCTAAGGGGCTGCAGTAGCAATGGAACAGCTTTAGGTCACTTTTTCAATCTCGGGTTGATCAAAATCATCAGATGATACTTTTTCACTTTCCTAGTTTGTGCTGTAGTTCTTAGAATTTCTATAGCAAGTTTTATCAGAAGCTTGTTTTTCTGGGTATTAAAATGACTGCATGAGCAAATGCTTTGTAGTAGATTTTCCTACAGGCTAACTAACTGGAAATATATAGAATGTCTTCATTGTCACTTGGAATATAATTATTCTCGAGTGTGAAAAGTTAATTCAGCTTCCAAGCTTTTTCATATTGAATTTCTCCACTAATACAAGGCAGAATGAAATTCTGGCTCCTTCATTCTTTTCAAACTCATCTAGATCTGGCTCTGTCCTTGGTTCCTAATCTTTCTCATCATGTACGCCCCACAAAGCTTTGTAATCCCATGGCTATTGCTCCAGATTCTGATACATCTGTTGTCTTAATGACAGCCCCACTGTAAAAATCACTGAGCTTCTGTTAACCTCCCAAAACTCAAATAATGCATTCTCTTTGTTAAGTAGCTTCAGTATATTTTTTCCCACTATAGTTCTCTTTTGACAAAGTTCCAGATCTCTTGACCTCTGTGTACACTGAAATGTTTTTTTACCCTGATACAAACTCTTTTCATAGTATATGATTGTATTTATCTATCGCCTTCTTCTTTGCTAATTTGTTGAAATAGGCAAAATGCCTATTTCAGTTAAATATGTGTCTTGTCAATGGTTAACTAGCATCTTCCATTTAATGCATGAATGACTGATTCTCTTCTGAGCATGAACACAAAAGTATGTGATTGGGTTCATTCTTATATCTAAGAGCAGGTAAAGATAGGAAAAAGTTTTTTTCTGAAAATTTGGATTTCAAAGATATTGTTTTCCAGACACTGCATTATAAAGAAATTCTATAATTTAAAAAAAGTTCAGAAAATTGTAAAATATATCACTCATTGGCCATTTATTATAATCATTAGACAGTAAAATTTCTGTGAAACCATAAAACATCAAAGGTAATTCATTTTTAGTTTTTAGTGTTACATATTAACAGGTTGAAGAAACAAGTCTACAAAGAACACCACTTAAATGGCCGTATATAGGTAAAAAAAACAGCAATGTCTCTCGGAATTATTTTTTCTATTGCTCTCAACAGTAAGGAAGAGAAAATATTTTACTATTGCACTATGATTCTAATACATTGTACATTCTTCCAGCAGTAAGAAAATTACAATTTAATGTTTTTATGTGAAAAAGGCAAAGGGCTTTTAGCTCTGATCACAATCAATGATGGCATTTTGAAACCCTAACAAAAAATGTTTGACAGTGAACTTGTTTGCTTAATCCATTCCTTTCAAATTGGTGTTTCAAAATTAACCTGTACAGCTGTCAATATGCCTTATTCATAACCATTTGACTCAATGTCAAATAGAAAGAGCAGTATTTTAAAGCAAGGAGAGTCAGGTTAGTGGGCAGTGTAATTGGCTCTCTTAAATAATCATTTGTTTCAAAAATGATGAATATCATAATTTTCTTGAATCTGCACACTACTGTCGAGTGTATAAGTCGTAAAAGTAGATGTCTTATCAAATTAGCAGCTGAAACTATTTTCAACTTAACTGTTGAAGAAAATGTAATACCTTGTTTGAAATTTTATGTAGTAGGGAAGAAATTTTCATACAGTGATGGAAATTGTTAATTGATTCCATTCTCATATATTTTATATTTAACCAAAAAAATGGCCACTGGATTAATACACTTTCCCATTTCTCTTGCAGTCACCTGTGGACATGTGATTAACTTCTGGCCAATGGGATACAGATTCTTGTTTTCTATGTCAAATTCTGGAAATTCCCATCATCCTTTCTGCATCTGAAACCTTTAATGGAGAGGAAAATTTATACCATGAGTCCAAAGCTCACAGCCTGGATAAGGTTAACTGATAAATTGGAATGCCGAATGCAGTATTTTATAGTTTCCAAAAAGCAAACACGAATATCATAGATCCAAATGCTATTCTAGAATACATTGCCTGTTGAAACTCCCCTTAAAAAGTTAAGATGTTTTCCTTACTAGTAAAATCTGGAAAACATTTAAGGATGGTCTCAATGAGTGCAGCAGAGCAGAAGTGACACAGAAGCCTTGGACAGCTAAGCCAAGAAAGGAAATACAATTTCCACCTACATCTCTTTCCGAGCTTTTTGAAGTACACAGCACATTCGTATCTACTGCTGTCTTCTCCTGCAACAGCACATTAGAGATTCTTACTCACATGTGACTGTAAGTTAGTACTCACTGACTGACTTCCCCATCCTTCTACTGTTCCTTCTCCTCAGCCTCTCACAGGCTCCATTCTGCCTTCACTTTCCATGAAACCAGCATTTTGAACAGCCCATGTGACTGAGGTCATGCAGAGCGTGTCTTTCTGGCTTGGCTTCTTTAACTTCGTGTTGCAAAATGGACTCTAGCTCCTTCACATTGCTACCAATGAATGAATTTTATTAAAGGCTGAATATTTCCCCTTTTATCCTATTTTCTGTACTCACGCTTCGATTAAAGAAATCCTAAGTTGTTTCCTTTTGTGACTACTAGAAATAGTGCTAAAAATACATGGAGTGCATGTCTTTTGATACACTTATTTTATTGCCTCTGTGATACTTAGTATGCCCAAAGCAGGATGTAAACAGTGCAGGCCATAGAAGTACCCCTGGAGTGGGCTTGTGTACAGAATTGAGTACAGCTGAAGCCAACACCTGAAGTCGGAGTAACTTAGACCCAAATTCCATCCTTATGACGAAAACCTTCTACCTAGAAGGTCAATGTTCTATTTTGTCTATTCTGTTCCTAATTCGAGACTGCTTTGTCTCAGCCTCACGAGATTTACTTACATTAATTTCCATAGAAACAGCACTACTGCACATCTTGCTACATAGTCCTGTCCTTGCACAGAGCTTGCCTCTACTCCAATTGATCACCTACAACAATCAGTGGCTTGGACTGGCCAGCACCTTTGTTTGATCATTCTGGCTCCCCAACTTTCTGTCTCTCTTATTTCTATCTTTTGTTTTTTATTTTCCTCAAGCTCACATCCTACACTGCACAGGAAATTGGAGCTTACTGCAGAGGTTTTTAGTAATGTTTCTGGAGTCCCCAGTACCTTTGAACATATATTCCCAGTAAAATGATTGTTGGATAACATGATAATCAATTGTTAAATTTTTAAGGAATTTCTATACTGATTTTCATAACAATTACACAAGTTTGACTTCACATTAACATTGTGCACAGGTTCCCTTGATCCCACAGTCTCTCAAGCCCATGCTATCTTTAGCTGTCTTGTTAGTAGTCTTGTTTGTCTGAGATATGATGTTATGCACTTATAGTTTTAGCCTGCATTTTAACTAAAATTTTTCATATATGTTTGAGCACACTTATCCCTCTTTTGAGAAATATCCTTTAAATCTATTGCTCAATTAAAAAAAATTGTTTGTTTATTGAGACAGAGTCTGACTTTGTAGTTCAGGCTGGTCCTGAACTTGGCTTTTAACTCAGAAATCCTCCTACCTCTGCCTCCTAGAGGCTGGGATTACAGGCACGAGCCACCACGCCCAGCATTGTGGTGTGTGGCACTGATTGAAGGTTGGTGTGAGTGGTATGTGGTTACCAGGGATCAAACCCAGGATGTTGGGCTTACAAGGCAGTCACCAGAACTACTGAGCAAAATCCCCAATTCTATTGCTCAATTTTTAAATGAAGTATACTTTATTGATGTTACATTTTTGGATCTTCTTATATATTCCAAATATCACCCCTTGTCAGATGTACAATGAGTGAATGAAAATATGGTGAATAACTAAATTAAAATGGTTATGTAACAGACATACCACCATTAATGCCCCTCAAAATGTGTCCCTCATGTATCTCATTGTTCTTGCCATTTTGTAAAGCATTCAAGAATTCCTCTTCTGTGAGTATCTTTATGAGGTGTGATAAAAGTGATGAAATGTGTCTGCCATGTTCCATCCACAACAAAGGCCAGTTTATAAAACATCACGGTGTTCTATCTGCCACTTTTTTTTACTGGATCTGGCTTTGTTCAACTTTTGCCTCTTTCCCAAATCAAAATGGTCATGAAAGATAAATGTGTCCAGTGGATTCCAGACATCAAGGCAGCCTTGTCAATGCAACTACACACACACACACACACACACACACAATAAAGGACTTTCTGAACTGCTTTGCAACAGTGAAGTACCCTGCTGCCCTAAAGAAGGATACATGTGAGTCATTGATAGGAAAGTGGATCATTCATAATGCTAAGTGAAATAAATCAGACACAGAAGCTTAAATATGGCATGATTTTTTTACATAAGATACAAAATATAAATATAAATCAATCATATAAATAAAATATAGTGAAAATAAAACATAAAAGATACACCTTATGCAAAGCAAAGAAGACCAAGGGGAGGGAGGTAAAATGAAGAGAAAGAAAGGGGACCTCCAGTCCTAGCTTTTTGAGGAATCTCCAACTTAACGCCAGAGTGGTTGTACAAGTCTAAAGTCCCACCAACAATGGAGAAGGCTACCTTTCTCTCTACAGTCTCACCAACATTTGTTGCTGGCTAATTCTGAGATATCAGTCATTCTTTGTGGAGTGAGATGAAATCTCAAGGTTGTTTTCATCTGCATCTCTCGAATGACCAATGCTGTTAAGCATTTCTTCATAAACTTTTAGCTGCTCTATACAGCTTGTTTTTTAACACAACTTTTTTTGGTTTCCACTTATGTGAGAAAAGATGATACTTGAATTTCTGTGTCTAGTTTGTTTCATTTAATCTCTTGTTCTCCAGTTTTATCCACTTTTTCACAAAAACAGAATTTCATTTTATATTATGGCTGTGTAATACTCCGTTTTGTATAAATGTCATACAAAATATAAATATTATATTTCTTTGTCCTTTCATCTGCTGACCACTGTGATTCAGTATCTTTATTTTGTGAAGATTATCACTGTAAATATGGATATGCATGTATGCTTTTTGAATGACACTTTTATTTGTAGGCAATGATGCTATATGTATACATATAAAATATAAAATAAAATGCTATATGTATGCATGTATATATACACATGTATACACACACACACACATATATATATATACATGTGTGTATATATGTATATCTTTGTAGATTATTAATAGATACATAGATAGATAGATGGATAGATAGTTATTAGTATACACAAATAGTAGAAAACCTGGATCATATGATGATTCTCTTTTCTGATTTAAAAAAAAAAATTCTATATTGTTTTCCAAAGTGACATATTTTTACATTTCCAACAGTGGTATATAAAGTCTCCTTTTTGCTTTTATACTTTCCAATATTCTTTTCTTCCTACTCTTTCTTTCTTCCCTTCCTTTCATTCTTTCCTTTTCTTTGATTATTCCCTTTTTATCTACTCTCTTCCTTTTTCCTCTCTCCTTGCCTGCCTGCCTTTCCTTTTTCCTTCCTTCCTTCTTTCCTTCTCTCCTTCCTTTCTTCCCGCTCTTCCTCCCCTCTTCCGTTTGTAATAAATGTCTTTCAGAGCTGGGCACAGTAGAACACTCCTGTAACCCAAGCACTTGGACTCTGAGGTAAAACAATGACAAATTCGAGCCAAATCCAAACAAACTTGGCAATATAGAAAGAACCTGCCTCAAAGTTTTAAAAAGCATTTTTGAAAATTCTAAGGGCTGAAATGTAGCTCAGTGAAAAGATTTTGTGTTCAACCACTAGTACAAAATAATAATAATAATAATAAAAGCAAGTTATTGTTTCAATGAGATGAAATCTCTGTAGTTTTGATTTGTATGTCCCTAATGGTTAACAATATTGAGCATTTGAAGAACATTTCTTTGTTGGTCATTTGTATTTCTACTTTTGAGAAATATTTTCAATTTTGTAATAATTTTGTCTTTCTTTAGTTCTTCGTGTATTTTGGGTACTAATCTTATATTTTATGGATGGGCAGCAAAACTTTCCCCCCATTCTGTAAATTGTCTTTTCATTTTGATCTTTGCTGTGCAGAAGCTTTTTCATCTGATATAATCTCATTAGACAGTTCTTATATTGCTCCCAGAACAGCTGATGTCCTACCAAGGAAATGAATACCTGTACTAATATCTTGAGTGTATTTTCCTGTGGTAGTTTAAAATTTTCAAAATTATGGTGTCATATGCACTTTGGCTCTGATTTTTACCGTGAGACATGCATGAGCATTAATATGCTTTCACTTTGTACTTTTTCCTTCCTTAGTGTTGAGAGTGTCCCAGGTGTGGTCAATGAAATCCCTCACCCTGAGAGCTACTACTGCCAAATCTAGAATCATCCATCATATCACTATGTTAAACCTAAAATTTTCCATTGAGCTCTCTATTTTTACCTTTATTTACCTACAATTCATCTTTTAACTCTAATGTGTTACAGATAGATTGGGTAAAATGGACATCTGTCATCCTAGCTCCACTAACATTTCTTCACATCCTCAATTTTCTTTATTCCCTAATTTCATTAAAAGGGCCATTAAACACCGAAACAAAACCTATGATATCTTCTTGATATTTTCCCATTTCTCCCTACACTTTATATATTTGATCAATTTTGAAAAAACTAGTTCTATCAAAAACTTTGCCTCTGTCAGTAATCATTGTTTATATCTTAATTTTTCTTGTACAATTTCCTCTCCCCTTCATCCCTCAACCTCCATTGGTTTATCCTCCAATTGTGCAGCTAACAGTAGCTTCTTCAAAACAAAGATGTGATGAGTTCCCTATAGGTAGAGCTCTGTGTTACATTTCTCATTTTATATCTCACCATACTTCCATTTTTAGAGATTTAAAACTAGTAAAAACAATGTTTTCTCCTGCTGCCATTTTCATTGATTGACCACTCTTGTAGCTTTCTCATTTGTACTATGCCCATGTGACATGTGTAAGGTAACATAAGGTAATACACAATAGTGTATTTTCCCTCTATATTCCATAGCATGCTGCCTAATGTATTACACACTTTCATAAATATTTTGAAGTCAGTGAACTATTGAACAGCTATTATCTGTCTACAACTTTTGGCAACCACTTTTCACTATAATCCTTACACATTAATGAGAAGATTTGGTTCTTTTCTGTTCATGGTAAGTAGAATTTATTTTTATTGTAATTATATGCACATATGGTAATACTTGTTTATCCAGTAGTGAGCAAGAATACATTCACTGTGAAGTTAATGAAGTTTAAACTGCAGCATCAGTGAATTACATGAGCTCTTCTAAAAACCATCTAGTAATTTTTGTTATATTCTTTTACTAAGCAGTTCGTAAATTGTTATATATTGCATAAAACCTAGGTCCATATTATTCTAAAATGATTTAGTATTTGTTGTACACTGAGGATTATACTATATCTACACAAATGACAGAATGAACAAGTTTAATTTTGCACAATATTTTCAGTATATCAGAAAGTCTCATATGTAGCTGGTCATGCTTCTGACATCCTGCATTGTGTCACTATCATGGAATCTAATCTCTGCATCCATTAATTTATTATCTTTACTTTTATGAGAATGAATCCAAAACCCTTTGAAATCTAATCTAGAAGACACCTTTGGCCATAGAAAGTACAATGAGCCCACCATTTTATTCTATCAGTTATATATCCAGGTTGAACTAAGGTACTCATGGCCCTGATGGTCTCTGTGAGATGTATCCTTCCCATTTCACCTTTCAGGTTTCATATTCCTGCATCTCTACACCTGCACTGTTCAGTGCAATAGGGCAGTGTTAAGCACTGGTTCCTTTGCCTTTGAACAATGTGATCACACCTGCAGCATGGTGTCTGTCCTGCCTCGTCACTTAGTATACCTAAAATGCCATGTAGCTTCTTGAAATGAGAGCATTAAGAAGAGTGACCCTATTGACTCTTTTTGATTTGGTCATTTTATCTTTTCTCCATCCATTGGAAATCAACATTATGCCCTAAACTGTCCTTTACTGGTCTCTTCGTCTCCGCCTCTTTCCTCCTCAGATTCCAGTTATGTCTGGTTAATTGAAGTACTATTTATTGGTGCTTGAAAGGAGAAAGTAGTCAGAGTATGTGTTGTTCCCTTTTATCTCCCTGCTAGGACAGGGCAATGGCTGGGTCCTTTAACTGTAACCTCAGATGCTGCTGAGTGACACTTCTGCTGTGATCACAGCACTTGCTTCTTGTTAGGTTCCGATTTCTTTGCTGCCTTTCATCACAACAGGCACAGAGGAGATAATCACTTTTGGTTCTCGCTGGAACTAGGTGTTTCATCATGTTTTCTTTGCTCTCCTAACCTTGGCCTCACCTCTGAAAAATGGTTCTCTCATTATATTCACTTCATTTTTGAAAATTGTTTCTTTGAATTTATCATCTGATTCCTTCCTGCAAGAAATCATTTAATAATTGGTGTCAGATGTGAGGTCAGAAGACAATCTCTGAAATGGGATTCTCAGACCAAGTAGCTCATACATGTGATAAATGAAAAGATAATCTCTTTTTCAACTTAATTTCAGTCTCTGAAATTTTAGATCAATTTTCAGTTCCATCGACACTTGACTACAGTGAAGACTGAAAATGGAAACTTTATTCTGGATGGTATTTGGCCAGGCGAACTAGAAGAAAAAAAAAAAAAAAACGTAGGTATTGAATGGGAAACCAGCAGACCTAGGCACACATGTTTACCTAGGTGCGAATCTAAGTCTTTTAGGAATCAAAATTCCACTGCTGTTTTAAATTTGCAGGTTTTTCCCTTTTTTGTTTTTTTTGGAAATTAAAAATTAAGATGTAGAAAAATTAGAATTCATGTAATCTATTAAGAACCATAAGGTTTTGGCCTATTTATTCTAAGAGTTAATGCTTTGTATAAAATATGATATATCATTGAGTTCAAGATAAACTTTTCATTTGACTGATAATCTAATTATTAGTTTATTTTGTAATCATAAGAAATTTTCTCAGAATTAAGAAATGAAATCAAGGATATATTAAAAGGTGCACAAGAATATTTTATCAGAAAATCATTTCTTTAGCAGCTGATATTAGGTTATTCAGAATTAGCCTTTGGTTATCTTTTTGTAATATCAAATTATATCTTAATTTTTGGTGAATGTGAGATGACTCTTATTTAGTGAATATAAATGATTGTGTCCTTTATATAATAATATATTATTGGCCATATTTTTTTAGTTCACACATACTTATTAACATGCTTTGATTCCCACAATAGAATTAAATTATAGAGTTTTAGAAAAATAATTGGCTAGTGGTGAGGAGTCAGTTGGTAGTTTTAATTCTACTAAGAAATCACTGATATAACCTTTCTAAACATCAGTGTCATCCTATAAATGAAAAATTTGAGGCATCACATCTTTAATTCCATTCCTTGTGTACAATTTTGAGTAATTTTTTAAACTTAAGAACACATTAAATTTATTTTGGTTCTGAAAGCTGTCATACATCATTTCCTACTGGCACAGTTTTGTATGATCCTTGAAAAAAATTAGATGCTCTTGGAAATTGTCAAGATAGTGTCCTTGGAATTCCTGCTAGCTCATTTCTCCAAAACTGATAACAACAATAATAAAGTATAAATCTTAGAAAACCTTGTGTTTTCTAGCACTTGGTTGAATTTTGTTTGGAATCCCCAGACTGGCTGAGGAGATCTTTTTTAAAAGTAACTTTTGTTTTTACCCTCTGTGGCCTTCAGATCATGATTGCTCACACCTTCAAGTTGAAAAGTCACGAGACTCTGTGATAAATTCTTGGTGCTGAAGAGCAAGAATGGTTATCAAAAGAGATCAGAAATTATGTGGGGCTTATGTTGAAACCCTTCCCAGTTAATCCTTTTCTCTCTAATTTTCCTCTTTTTTGGGCTCAATTTATATCAGTTATTTTCAGCTAATCTGTGTCCTTTGCTTTCCAGGTTGCAATCTAGGACAGAGAAGTTCATCCTGTTTTAGTGATTTAAAAACACGAGGTGACACATAGTGGTGACTCCAATCCATGGTTAATGATATTGAACTGTTTCCACCAGTTTCCATTAATAAAATATAAATGAGCATCTACCTCTCAACACATGAAATAAAAATAAGGTGATGACATAACATATATGTTATTAAAATAGTTTTATAAAGTGATGAATATATACTCTTTTTAATGATGCTAGAAACTGAACCAGATCCTTCTCAATGGACTATACCTGCAGCATTTTTTTAAATACTGTCAAGCATGGTCTCAGCCACTAAGTCCCCCAGACTGACTAAAACCTCTCAGTCCTCCTGCTTCAGGAACCAGCGTGGAGATTACAGGAAGCACCTTCACATCTTGCTACAAATTTTCTTCATTGAATAATGGCAGTATTAAAAGAGTTTTGAATTATGATTATAAATTTATTATCTTTTGCATTAAAGCCTCGATGCCTGAAATAGAACTTTGATCAGAATAACCAAAACATGTGTATCAAAATCAGCACAAAGTAGTCTACTATTTCTCAAACTTCATCTTCTTTTCTACTGTAAATATACCTTTTAGATATTAGAGCATATATATGTAATGAAGAGAGAAGTATTATTTTTACAGTTAAGAATAAACCTGTTTTTCTTTTTCTCCATGGTAAGAATAATATTCCCATCTGTGGAAATTTAAGTCTTAAAGCATACCCACTATATTTTCAACTTAGTATCACCCTACTTGTACTTTCTTTTATTTGTTTCATAAATATAAATAAATGATTTATTATTATTAATAATTATAGACTTATTTTATAATAAGTCTATAATAATATAATCATTATAGTCTATAATTAATAATTATAGACTTATTTCTCATATCCTGACTGAAGATTAATCTTTGTAAAAAGTGTCAACTTTTAGGAAGAATACATCAAAAAATACAAAAAAACCCCACCATCTTTTCATTTGGGGCAGTGATGTATGATGTAATTCGTACCTATAGATAATATTAAGACAGACATTATATTCAGCAGTGATCATGTCTCTTCCTTTATTATAGAACATTGCTGATACAAATAGTAGCATCAATTATGATTGCTAAAAATGCTGTCTCTCAATTTTATTTATGCAGCCAATATTTAAATAGGCAATGATGTGTGAATTCTATGCTAATGAGATCAGGTATTGACTAGTAGCAAGTAAAAAATTCAAGTGTAACTTTCAATACATGCACATATCTCCTAATATTTAAATAAGAACTGTGTGACGGTTAAGCGTACTTGTCCATTTGAAAGGCTTGGGAGCTACTAGCTTAGTAAGGACAAGCCGAGTGTGTGATGGTGGGATAAGGAAGTGGGTTCCAAAGGTGTGTGTCTGACCTCTCTGGCTCTGTACACCTGCTCTCCTGGTTCAGCTGTCCACCATGAGGCAAGCCACTTTTCTCTACCATGCCCTCCTATTGTGGCTTTTCTGCTCTGGAATCAGTCAACCCTGGAGGAACCTCTTGAAACCAGGAGGCAAATTAAACCTCTTCTTTCAGTTATGGGCATTGAGTAATGTGTCTCAGCAGTGGAAAAGCTAAGAATACTTATCTTCTTATTTATTTCTCATTTTCAAAATAATTTGGTCTTCTGAACGTGGATGATATGTCATTTAATGGTTACTCTATGATGCAATAGCAAATCAGAAATTCATATTCCTAACCATCTGTCGCTTACTATCTAGAAATTAATTTTCCCCACCATAACCCCTGTTCTTCCCATCCTCTCATGACCATCATGTTCTGCTGCCAAATTATTTCATATTCCACATGTTATATTATGTGGTACCTATTTTTCTGTGCCTGGGTTATTTAATTTAACAGTCTCTAGTTCTAATCACATTATCACCAATGGTAGTATTTCATTCTTTCTATGGCTAATAACATACCATTGTGTATACATACCTCATTTTCTTCATCTGTTTATAAATTGATAAACACTTCAGTGGTCTCCTTTTATTTGGTGTGATATATGTCTATGGAAGTACAGGTTTCACCTCAACATACTAATTTTATTTTCTTTGAATATGTAACCTGTAGTGGGATTACTGGATTACATGATAGGTCTATTTTTAATCATTTAAATAATCTATACTTTGATTTGTAAAATGGTGGCACTAATTTATATTTACCTCAATATTACTATACAGATCCCTTTTACCCACAATCTTTCTGTGACTTGCTATCTTTAGTCATTTTTTTTCTCATATAGTATGGATTATTTTTATGTTCATGATTTTATTTTCTTTTTGGCTGTGCAGAAGCTTTTAGTTTGCTACAGTTACCTTTGCCTCTTATTGCTTTTGATTTCTATGTGTATGTAAATCAATAAATACACCACATAAACAGAAGTAAATAAAGTTTACACAATCAGCTCTGCACAATCATATGTACAGAAAATCATTTGTTAAAATCCAATGTTCATTAATGATGAATACTTGGCAAACAGTCATAAAAGGACTTCAGATCAAACTGGTAAGAGCTGTTTATGACAAACATTGCCAATATACTCAATGAGGAAAATATGAAAATATTCCCCCTAATTTAAGAAAAAAAAAGGCTGTCCACACTCACCAATATTGTTTAAATAGCACTCAAAGCTAGCCAGATCAACTAAGCAACAAGAAGACGTAAATGGATACAAATAGCAAAGGAAAAGAGTCAAACCATTCTCATTTGCATGTCAATGATTCTTAGGAGAACTAAAAAGTCCACCAGACAATTCTCAGATCTAGAGAAATAAATTCAGAAAGTGGCAGGATAAAAAAAATTAACACAAAAAAATCAATAATTTCTGTGTACCACAGAAATAATCAATCCACAGAGAAAGAAATCAGCTATTATCCTAGCTGAAAGAGTGAAAGACCTCTGTAATTAAAACTATAGTAATTCTTTTTAAAAGAAATTGAGGACATTAGAATATGTGAGATATTCTTCTTTCCTAGATAAACAGAACTAAAATTGTCAAAATAGACATATTTCTAAAAATAATATCTAGATTTAATGACATTCCAACCAAAATACCAACAGCCAAGATGCATATTAGCCCAGGAAAAGAACAAAAAGAGAAAAGTAGAAAGCATTACAATCTTGAGTTTTAAATTATGTGATGAACAGAGTTACAGCAATAAAGACAGTAAATTATAGTTAAATTACAAATTTTAAATGGCTGTGGATATAAGTTAGAATAATGGCCCAGTACCACAAAATAAAACAGAACAGGGGCCAGAGATTTAGCTCAGTGGTTCCTGTGCCTGCCTTGCAAGGTCATGTTCCAAAGTTCAATCCCCAGTACCACACACCACAGTGCTGGGTGTGGTGGCTCACATCTGTAATCCCAGCACTCAGAGGCAGAGGCAGGAGGATTGCTGTGAGTTCAAGGCTTGCCTGGACTACATAGTGAGCTCAGGGCCAGCCTGAACTACAAAAATGAGACCCTGTCTCAAAAAACTAAAACAAAAGAAAATAGAACAAAACAAAACTCCCTCTCATGATGCCAGGCAGTGAGAGCAAGAGGCTACAGGTATCAGGTAGCAACCATGTTAACAGCCAGCACTCTGCGGTGCTGGACAGTATTGCTGTGCCATGATGTTCTGTAGGATGACTGTAGTTTATCTGTAAATTGGAGTAAATTCTGAGACCACCAAAAAGCTATTAACATTATTTTTTAGGATTTTGGAAGAATGAAAGAGAAGATATTCTAGTTATAAAAATTAGTTTCTTTGTGTTTCTAAAAATGATGACATCTGTGAAAACGTATTTGACTAATATGAATATTTTGTTTGACTTATTAATCTGGGTATATGTATTATAGTCCTCACTGATTAATTAAATATGACAAATATTCATCATTCCATATATTACATAGTTGGAAGTGATATAGCAACCAACAATGATGCTAAGTAAATATTCCTTTAAAGAGAAAGATTTCTGACAACGAGAAGAGTAAATTAAATGAGTCCCTAGAATCCTTTAATTTATAATGAGCACTTAGGAATATCCATCCTATGCCAAATGAGATGTATTCTGAAAATGCTGAGTAGTATTTTTCCCATGTGGGAGCCCGAGTGCTGGCCAGTAAGTGGTGGTAATTAGCAAAGCCACAGCAGATCTCCTGTTATGGTCACTTCAATTTCTACTTGCTTTTTATCACAAATTTAATGAGTTACATAAAACTAAATGCTTTGAAATAATCTCAGAAGCTATTAAATAGTTTTATTAAATAATAAATTGAAACAGCAATTTAATGGAATGTTAGAAATTCTTTCACATGGAAATCAATGTCAGTAATTTTTTCAAAGAAGGAAAAATATGATTCAGGCTACCACTATGAGCATAAAGGTGATAAACCTAAATTCCGCCTATTACAGGGGCTTGCAACATTCATTGTGCATATGTAATATGAGATTCATTAGCAAGCAGTATTAGGATGCCCAAACAGTGAGTCCATAAATTTATGTTCATTTCCCCACTGGATGATGGCATAATATTGGAAAAGTCAATAAAAGATTTATATTTTTCAGAGAAAAGTTCTTGATATGGTGGAATGAGTAGAGATGATAGATATCCCTTTAACATTTCTCACTTTGTGTTATATTTCATAAACATTAGACACTGGAAATAAAGCTCATTTTAAATAACATGCATTTGACATTTGTGTTTTCAACTATTGATTTCTGATATTTAATAATTTTCTATGGGAATATTCTTCTCAAATAGAAACAAAATCCAGAAACTGTATCTATCTATTGGTCAATAGATAGATGTTATTATTTTCACTTCTAAATGATCAACTTTTAATGATACAACCTGGTAAACACCATTTTTAAAGTTTTCAATTAAAACATTCTTCATCTTTAGGTTTTCAGTATGCATTTATGTGTTTTTTTTCCGAGAAAGAGAAATATATGAAATACTCGAGTTTGGAATACTCTAATCAATTTGAAGAAATAAATATTTTTAGAACATCCTGAGATTATTTGGAAATAAGTTGATAGAAAGTAGAATTTTGCTGGCCACAGAGATGCAGCTGAATTACTAAATCTGCACATGGGGAAAACTCCAGACCTTTCTAAGTATTAGGATAATCTATAATGATATAAAAAATTGTGCAATCATGTTGTTGAAAAGAGAGCCAGGATTATCACCCGCAAAATTGTGTTCATTGGGTTTAGGTCATGTTGGCCTGTGTAAATAAAATGAATGGTCAGGAACCCATCTCAGACACAGACCTATGATCCGACTGAGCATAAGTATTCCCCTAAGAAGGATTCGTTCAGTTTGTTTATCCGAATCCTTTTCTTTTTTCTTTTTTTAAACTTAAATCTTCATTGGTACATCATGAATACATATCATCATTGCATTCAACATTAAGTTTGTATCAGTATGGGATGAGGCTTGATTCTCATTTTTTTCCTCTTTCTGCCTGCCCTGCAATTTCCTCATACATACAATCTTTGTTTCCTTTTTTCTTTATTACTGTCACATTCTTTTTCCCCTCATTATTTACCCCTACACCCTCTTTCCTTTTAACTATTTTCTATTTCACAATATTGACTATACATACTACAACTCATTTACAACTTTTCTCATACCAGAGAAAAGATACAACATTTACACATCTGTGACCTATAATTCACTTATGAGGATGTCCTCAAGGTCTGTCCATTTGAGTATGAATGACTCAATTTTATCATTTTTAATGGCAGAGTAGTACTCCATTCTATAAAACAACCGCATCTTCTTTATCCAGTCTCCAGTTGATGGATATTTGGGTTGTTTCCAAGATTTAGCTATCAAAATCTAAGCTGCTATAAACATGGGTGCACATATGTTGCTGTGATATGAATCTTTTAATTCCTCTGTGTATATGCCTAGCAGAGTGATGGCCGGGTCAAATGGGACCTCCAATCCTAGCTTTTTGAGAAATCTCCCCACTGATTTCCACAGAGGTTGTATGAGTCTACATTCCCACCAACAATGGAAAAGGGTTCCTATATTGGCATGCTTTAGAACCAGTTAGACATTTGGTAAAACACTGGGTTTAACCTTTAGCATTTCTAATTAAGTTAATGTGGACAAGTCCTGATAATTTTATTTCTAGCAGGTTATGCAGTTAGAATGACACTAAATGGTTCTAACGTGATTTTGTTTTGTGACACCGCTGTGTCTTTCTTGCACTGTAGGACCAAAGAGCACACAGCAAGTAAATCAAGGAGACAGTGGGAGTCACAGTTATGAGCCTATGCCAACTCCTCACAAGGAATATAAACATTACATCCTCCAAATAACTAATCAAAAGTTTAAACTCAAACAAAAGATTTTTCGTGATTAGCTACACAATAGAACTTGAGCATCTGGAACATTAGAGTAACTTTCACTATGAACTGTTTTTATTTACATTTCTTGGCTTTGAATTTGCATATTTCCCCTAGATTTTAAATTTTGCTTTTCATATTTTCATTGAGTCTTTATACTTATAGAAAAATGCAGTCTGGGCCAGGGATTTAGCTCATTGGTTCTGGCACCTGTCTTGCAAGCTTAAGGGTCCAGTTTTGATCTCCAGTAACCACATACAATACTGGATGTGGAGACTTATGCCCACCAGCAATCAGTACCACATACCACAGTGCTGGGTGTAGTGGTTCACACCTGTAATCTCAGCACTTAAGAGGCAGAGGCAGGGGGATTTCTGTGGTGTGAGTTTGAGGCTGAGGTCAGGGCCAGGCTGAACTACAAAGTAAGACCCTGTCTCAAAAAAAAAAAAAGGGGGGGAAAGAAAGAAAGAAAAAAAATGCAGTCTAGCCTTTGTTATATGTGAAGCTGTATAATAGCAAACAGCCACAATTTCTAAAGCAGACCTTGGCCACTGGCAGGCTCCCTTCCTAGGAGGAGAGCCTCTCTCACTCTGGCTCCCTCTAGCTTGTTGCCAGTGTTGATGGGCTCCTTTGTACCAGGTCAGCAGAAGGAAACGACAAGAGAGAATGCGCTTCCTTCTTTGTAGTCATCCTAGTCTGGAACTGACAGATACTTTGCCTCATATTCTCTTGGAAAAATCTGCTTCCGTTGCATCCATTACCACACTGGCTGGACCATGAAGACTGGTCCACCTCTTGCAAACCCTCTAATTAAGATGGGGGTATGAATCGAGTTACATAATTTGTGATATCTCAGATATTTATATTTGACATCTGAGATGAAATTAAAAAAAAAAAAAGAAAAACCAACAAAACAAAACAGCAGTTTTGTTCAGTTCACTGTCCTTCAAATGAAGGAAATGGCTACCTGTAAAAGTAAATGCTCTGTCTCCATGTAATCCCGCATAATATGAGCTGCTTTAAACTAGAAAAACCTATAATCACTATCGTACTTGTTATTCATCGCTGCCTGCCTGCTATGTCTTCAGGCTTTTCATTGCTCTGAAAAAACTACATGTCAGAAAACAAAGCTAATGGAGAGATGGCAATGTTTTGTTGCAGTATGTTTGTATTAAAAATAAAAAATGGAAAGAAACAGAAACTAATTTTTTTTAAAATCAGATTTTCATTGGTACATTATGAATACACATCATCATCACATTCAACATTGAGAGTTTGTACCAGAATATGACATGACTTGATTCTCATTTTTCCCCTTCCTTCCTGCCCTGTAGCCCCCACCCCTTATATACATAAGTTTAGTTTCCTTTTTTCTTTATTACTATCACATTCTTTTTCCCTAATTTTTTAAAAAAAGTTTAAAAGACAAAATGTTTTAGAAAAAATCTACATATAATGTTGACTTATTGTGAGCTAATTTGACTTCTATAAATAATGGAAAATATCTGAGATGGATGTAGGAAAGCAGATGAATGCTTGAATCTTTTCTATGTGAGATGGAATACTAGAAAGGAAAAAAAGTTGGGCTGGGGATTTATTTCACTGGTTCCAGGGCCTGTCTCACAATCTCCAAGTCTTGAGTTTGATCTTTTTCCCTTAAAAAATATTATTTTAAGAAAGAAGTAAGTCTTAGAAGTAATTAATTAGGACTTTCTGCCCAGGTTCATGCTTAGAATGCTGGGAAAAATTATTTAATTATATCACTGAAGTATTAACTTGACATATTTGTAGCAGGTTTTACTCATATATAGGTATTTCAAAATTGTTATATATATATATATATATATATATATATATATATATATATATATATATATATATGTATGTATACTAGAGATCAAACTCACAACTTGGGGCTTGCAAAGCTGTCACTGTGCTGCTAAGCTACATCTCAGTGCCAATAATAATGACTTTTGTCAATCATTTCCCAAGATTATCTAAAACCAGTGACTAAATTATTTTATTAAAAAGTACAAATAAATATAAACTGAAAAATTAATTACCTACTTAGTCTTTAATTAAGAACAAGAAAATGAGAATTAGTCATGCCATATACTAGTAAAAATTCACAATGTTCAGTACAATCATCATGTGCATATAAAATGTACCAATAAAGATTCAAAATTTTTTTATTAAAGAATAACAAATTCAGATTAATACTGTTCATTAAATTTAGAGGTTAAATTTGGCTTCATGGGAGACCAAAATAAGATATGATCTTTGGAAAAACATTGTTTTTCAATGGAATACATTTAATTCTACATCTTAATTCTCTAAATATCCATTTGTTTCTATTTCTTGGAAAGTTTTCTGGCCAATTGGTGATTAGACCAACTCATCATGTCTCATTTTACCATATGAAAACACCATCATTTCATCAAAATAGAAACGTCGAGATACAAAATCAAGATGTAGGGTATATTTAATAGTTTAAAAATTCAGGAAGCATAAATAACTTTATCTTAACAGAGATCAGAACAGGTATTAATGACAAGGCAAAAGTAGAAAAAAATAAACGCCAAAAATATTTGCAGTAACGTTAGTTGTTTGAGCTACAGAACAAGAGAGCAGTTTCATCTACTTAGGACTGCAGCGCTAGCAGAGCAGATTAGGGATGCAGCCGGGGTTGGGGTGCTGGTGTCTGTGAGAAGGAACAAGGAACGATGCTGGAAGTGGAAATTGTAATCAGTAGTTGTTTACATAGTGATCACTGATGCAGTAAGATGCTGTGTACAACAATAACTACACAGGGAAGGGTTGTCCTCCTCTCTCCTCGCGTGCCACATATCGCAGGCTGACAGGACATCTGCTGCCTGGGGAGAAGTGTAGCTTTCTTCTCATCTCCAACTGCTTATGTCTGTAACTTGGCTGGGGGGTGGGTTGCAAGTGAGGATATACACATAATACAATTCAGTGTACGTGGGATTCCACTTCATCACAAATCTTCCAGTCTTCAAAACTAACTGATATAAAATTTATATAGTATAATATATAATATAGTAAATATGATATAATCAAATATCTTGGATCATAATATGCTCCTAACATGATTTCAAGCTACTTAGAATGCTAAACTCTTATTTAAAAAAATATACTGTTTGTCTGTCATATTAACTTTTCAAATTCCACATTCTTTTTGTGGTCACATTTTCTTGATTCTAAATCAATATTCATTTAGCTTTGACTCCAAGAACCTCTGTTTTTCACCTTAGTAATGTTATAATGAATGATTTTTTCTGCCCTCCAGATATATTTTATTTAACTAAATCCATCAGAGACAACTGTACTTCTGTGAATTTTAAAATACATTTTTTTCAAAGTATCTGTGTATATCCTTGATGTTATGTTTACTAGTTTGAACATCTGTTTGAAGATTTCTCCTTCAAGCCAAAAATAATCTTTCTGGGTCTGAAATCCCAAAGAATTTTTATCTTAACTTCTATAATAATTTGACATTTTGCAGTCAAGCCTAAAGTTATATATGCTTTTTTTCCCTTTTACTTTACTTTTAAGTGAGAACAGGGCTTTCCCAAAAGGACTGTTATGCCCCAAATACTTTTGAAAATTTAAATTAGACAACCTTCCCTTCAGGAATCTAGAGAATAGACAAGCACAATATGTAAATAAATAATGTGAAGTGTATCATAAGTAAAATAGTTATAATAATTAGTAGTTATAATAGCTACAGTAGTAGTTATAATAGTAGTTATAATAGTTATAATAAAATAGTTATAATTGCTACACTACCAATATATTATCATTCAGAGATAAAAGCTGTTTCTACATATGAAGGTGGTGGAGTCCAGTGCAGAAGAGTTCACACTGCTGTAGTAGGAAGTTCAGAACTAATAAAATATTGTTCATAGAGGACAATAGCAATCAGTCTTTTAGCTAGAGCAATCCCTTTGGGTCTGATGAACTAGACTGAATATTAGCTGAAAGCAGAAAGATTTTAGGGTATAAGATGTAGCCACACAGACTCATCAAATACTCTTCTTCAAGACACTCAGTTTTGAAATTTTCCAGAAAACACAAGATGGTTTGCAGTTGAATTCAGCAGCGGAAATACCCTCTACCTGTTGATATCAGCCTGGCATTAGTTCCACAGCACAGGAAAGAGGAGAGGGCAATCTGATTTCGTTTGGGAAATATACATGGATGTTATCTTTCCTTTAAGCCTTTCTTATCCTAATTCTCAAGTACTTCTCAGTTTTGTGAATAAGTAATTAACTTGATTAAATTTCTTTTCTCTTTCAGATAGCCAGTCATTTTCTATACAAACTGAATTGACTTGGCACTGACCTGACCTTGCTCTGTAAGTTTCATCCCAGAGTCTAAAGGACATAGAGATGCTTGTCATTTCAGAGCATTCCTACCTCTGAAAACTTAAACAGTCATCCAATACTAAAGTAATTAAAATAATATTTAAAGTAATAGCATGATACAAATTTGCCATTATAATCATTTGAAAACAGGAATTATTGATGTAATATATATATTTTATCAGCCCATATAAACTCTGTTGAAGGGGGGTATAAAATATGTTTTATAATTTTTTTATCCTTTAGAGGAGGCAGATAAAACTTATCTTTGGATTTTTAGTCAAGTGTAAAAACATGTTTCAGTGTAGTAATTTATTTTTTTAAGCCACAAAGATAATAGAAATTAAAGACACTCAGTTCACAAATGTGTAAATATTGTATCTTTTCTCTGGTATGAGAAAATGAAGATGTAAATGAGTTCCAGTATATATAGTTGATATTGTGAAATAAAAAATATCTAAAAGTAAAAGAGTGCCTTGGTAATAACAAGGGGAAAAAGAATGTGATAGTAATTTTATTTATTTTTTAAAATTATCTTTATTGGTACATTAAATATACACATCATGCTTGCACTCCATAATGGGGATTTGTACCAGTATAAGACACAACTTAATTCTCATTTTTTCCCATAGCCCCACCCACCCTACCACCCCCCCATATATATAAAATTTGTTTCCTTACTTTTTTGTTACAATCTCAACATTGTCCCCTTTCAC
>PVIR01013396.1:0-42454 GCA_004026965.1 Petromus typicus
AATCCTCCTGCCTCTGCCTCCCGAGTGCTGGGATTACAGGCGTGAGCCACCACGCCCGGCACTGTGGTATGTGGTACTGGTTGCTGCTGGGTGTGGGTCTCCACACCCAGTATTGTTATGTGGTTACTGGGGAATCGAACCCGGGCCCTTGCGCTTGCAAGACAGGCGCCGGAACCACTGAGCTAACTCCCCGGCCCTACATCTTTAGGCAAAAGCATAAACAAAAAACTAGTGCACAACTATACACAGGAATACTCTACAGAAGATAAAGTGTATATGACTACACTCTACAGAAGACAAAGTGTATACTAGAATACTACACAGGAGACAAAGTAGCACTGGGGAGCTGAGCGAAGCACATGCACCCAAGAGAAGTGGGTGCTCACCACAGATTTCTGTGTCATCTTTGCAGTTGCTGCTTGGAGACTGAGGATTTGACTTCCCAGGGCCCCTGTGCAGGTGCGGTCATGTGACTCTCATCAATGGAATATGAACAGAAATGAGGCCATAACACACAGAGACCAATAAGCATTGACAATAAGCCTTACCTTTCATTTTCCTTCATCCTTATACATATACAGCAATGTAACCCTGGAAACCACGTGTGGAAAGTGGAGGGACGGTAAAATGGAATCTGGGTCATCGTGTGGAATGTCAGCATAAAGAGGAAGAGTCCCTCACCATTTTAACTCTGGGATTTATTTCAGCTAGTTTCACCCTACTACACAATACAGGTATTAAAACCACTATGAATTTCTATTTCTTTCATATTAAAGAAGTGTGAGATTTTTTTACAAGTCAGCATTTGTTAATTTTCTGCAGTGGACACAGTCAGTAGCTCTTAAACTATTTCCTGTAATTTTTATAGTTCAAAAGAGGTTTTATTAGGAAAATATAACAAGTTAGCCATTCCTCTGACATTTTATAGGAATGCTCTATTTTTACTAGTTTACAATTTTCTTTGAGGCATGCTCCTCAAAGTTAACACTCTCTTATGCTGTAACTGTTCCAATTTTCTGCAGATTGTACTTCTCTCATTTCAAAGATTCAACGTGGTGTACATGTACAGTTTTTTCCTTGCCTTCACTGTTTATCTAGATAAATGTAAAATCTCACTGTTAAATAATGCAATGAATTAAAAAACATAAAACTACATAGGAAGAAAATGCAGACTAAAAAGGTGTGAGAAAAAAAAAAAAGAAACAAATGATAAGCAAGTCCATAGAGAAAATCCTGTGCAAGCTAGAAAAAAATAACATTCACTGAGCATTTAAAGTATTCCAAATTCTATCCTAAAGTCAATACGCTAAGTATTCTTTCGGTTCTCACAATAACCATAAGGTACACACTCACTATAATGATTCACTCTCTTAAAATTACAAGTGCAATTTGTATAGAACAAATTTTACTTATCCAAGGTTCTAATGAGAGAAATCTAAAATCTAATCCTAAGGCTGCCCACTTAGAGAATAAATCCCAACAATGCAGCACAGTTCTGTATTTCCAATGGTCATTTCTGAGTGGTAGCATTTTTTCTTCTTTGTGCTCTCATGTAATTTCTAAATTTTCTACAGATTACTTTTGGGTAAGAAAAAATACTTTTAGTTGTAGTAAGTTCTTGCAGGTTCCTTTGGGTTTTCCATATTCCTGATCATGTCATCTGAAAACACACTGCTTCAATCTTTCACAGCTTTTATTTCTTTTTCTTACCTTATAACTCTAGCTAGGACTTCCAGTGTAATTTTGAATAAAAAGTGAAAATGAATATCCATAAATACCCATGTTTAATTTCTCAACTTAAGAATCTGATGTTACTTGATTTTTTAAATAAATGACCTTAATCAGCTTAAGGAAGTTCTCTTCTAGTACTAGTTGTACTAAAATATCATCACACATTGCTGCTGAATTTTGTCAAATACTTTCTCTGATCACATGTATCTTCTCCTTTATTCTACTAATACAATAAATTACATAGGTTGACTTTTTGTCACATGTTAAACCAAACTTACATTCGTAGGATAGACTCCACTGTAGTCATAATGTACTGTACACTAAAATTTTTTCTGAATTGCAATCATTTTGTTAAGAACTTGTACCTCCATGTTCACAAGGTATTCTGGTGTACATATCTCTTTTCTTGTGACAGCTTTGCTTTGAGAGCTGATGTTTCCTTTCTGGTTATTATTATGAGGTAGTAGAGGGTAGGAAATCAAGTAAGATGGTATGCAATTATTCATGTTTCAATTATTAATGGAATAAAAAACTACATTAATGATTCAGTGTACAGCAGTATAACTCAGTATCTTGCACAGGACTGCTTTTTAGTTTTAAAGCTAATCTGCTTCTGGGCAAAGGCTAATATTTAATAAAACATAATGATGGTGGGAATCATGTCCATTAAGCAAAAATGTAAGGCTCTGTTTATGCTTTCAGGGTTCAACAAAACCACAGGAAAGTTCATATTCTATCTTCCCAGGTATCTTCTGTAACAAGCAATAGTTATACAATTATCACATACGTTATAATTCTTGGTATAATACACCTACATGCACTGATATTGTTACTTCTCTCACATAACAAAAATTACCCTTTTAAAGTATCAATTTATTGATGAAAAATAATATGTCAATAAACACTAAGTCTCTACAAGAGGATGGATAGAGGGTTGCTTAGTGTCATCACTAATTAAAACTACAATCTTGATATAATCATAAAAATTGAATAATATTCCTGTTCTTTCCTCTATTCCAAGAGAACAACTAAACTATTTTCATTATTTTAAACAAAGACTATTTCCTTACCTACAACAAGTATATCATGTACAATTCTTGAGTAGTTTTACTGCTTAACCTTAAAAAACCATTAAATCATATTTCAGGTCATATTCAGAAAAACTTGAAAATATAAAAATAGAGACAAAAGCCCCCAAACAAAACACCTCAGCTTCTTCTCTAACCTCTGGGTTTAATATGACGGGAATTTTCTGAATTATTTAACTAGTAAAATAAAATATTCTTTTCAGGTCAACAGTACTCTCTTGTATTATAAATAAAATATTTGATTAACTTATTTATTATTTTTCAGTGGGGATAATCTTTATTTTTTTATCTTTATTGGTACATTAAATATACACATCATGATTGCACTCCAAATGGGGATTTGTACCAGTATAAGACACAACTTAATTCTCATTTTTTCCCATAGCCCTACCCACCCTACCACCCCCCCATACATAAAATTTGTTTCCTTACTTTTTTGTTACAATCTCAACATTTTCCCCCTTCTTCCTATTTAACACTGAGCATTTTCTATTTCACAATATATAACATACAATGCTAGGACTCATTTACATCTGTATTTTCTCATACCAGAGAAAAGATGTGATATGTACCTATCTGTGACCTATTTATTTCACTTATGAGGATGGATAATCTTTATTTTTAAGTAGTTTGGTGGGAGCACTAATCTTCAATGCATTCTCTAGTAGCCTTCCTCAAATAGGAATTATTCTTCAAGCACAGAACTAAATCACACACAAAAAATGACATGACTAAGTCTTTTCTCAATTTTCCCAAAGACATTTAGAAGTTAACATATTACATGAAATACTATAAAACATTAGGATATAATTCTGTAGCTGAATATTTATTGAGAAAGGTCACATGATAATTATTTCAATTATCATTGAAATAATACTGTAGGTAATGCAGTGGTATGAGTATGAACTGCAACATACACTAACACAGTGATGACATACCTCAGATATATGACTGACTAGAAATAAAAATGAATGCACAGGTCCAGAGATTTAGCTCAGTGGTTACAGCATCTGCCTGGTAAGCACAAGGTCCAGAGATTGATCCACAGTACCACATACCACAATGTTGGGGGTGGTGGTGGCTCCCATCTGTAATTCCAGCACTCAGGAGGCAGAGGCAGGAAGATTGAGATCGAGGCTAGCCTGGGCTACATACTGAGCTCAGGGCCAGCCTGAACTACAAAGTGAAACCTTATCTCAAAAAAAAAAGCTGCACAAAAATCTAAAAACATCTTTACCAAGATAAATGGCCTTTGGCACCTGAAGTTCACATCCTTCACTCTGTTTTAGAATAGCTGATTTCTCAGATGTTGCTCACAATGTGTGAATCAATGTTAAATTAGTATGTCTCTGCTTCTGCTTATCCTGGGGTTGCCAATGGGAAGTCAGAGTACCTAGGGATTCATAGCCAAACCACTGTATTTTTTCTGCCCTATGTTGTTCCAGAAGCTAGTCTGGTATTTCAGGGGACACTGGCCGCAGTTCCACGCCCTGAAATGAATGAGTATGTAACTAACTAGAACAGTGACCCAAGGCCTCATGCACAGAAGGACCCAGTGGTGAAGTTTAATGCTCTATGGTCAGTAGCTTGAATTTCTTTTTTAAAAATTGATTTTATTAGTACATTATACATATACATCATGATCATACTTAACATTGACAATCTGTACTAGTATATGATACAACTTAATTCTCATTTTTCCCCTTTCCCCTGCCCACCCTACTACCCTCTGCCCCCTATATACATTAGCTTTGCTTCCTTTATTTACCATCAAATTTTTTTCTTTCCCTTCTTTACTTACCCCTACTCCCTTTGAATACTTTCTATTTCCTAATACCTATCAAACATTTAATAATTTTATCTTCATGTTTGTCTTTGTAAGCACAGTGGCACAAAAAAGCATGTGTGTAGGTCTGGAGTCTAGGTTCATGTGTGCTCTGCCTCCTCAGGATAGGTTCTTAGCCACAAAGTCAGGGTTGGGCACACACTGTAGAATCTCAGTTCAGGACAGGAGGGCAGCCCTTCCAGACCCAGGAGGACAGTGCCATGGCACGTTTTGTGTGCAAACCAGTGGAAACCTCTCAGCCACCCATGATGCAGAAATCCCTGTGCACCAAAGCACAAAGGCGGCAATCCCTTGGGCTGCCTTCCACTGTGGGTCGGGGTATGGACTCACAGAAGGGAAGATGAACTTTTCCCAGCGCTAGCCAGAGGCTCCGATTTTGATTCTGCAGGGGGCCTTCGAAGTATCAACCAGCCCCAGCAGATCTTCAAAGTCGGAGTCAATCACAACGAGAATGTTCCCAGTAATGACTGCTATATATTCTGATGTGATTTTGGCTGATAATATACAAGGGAAATTATTTTCACAAGATCTAGACAAAATTTTTGTATCATTAATAGAAGAAAGAGATATTCCCTTTTCTGCATCTGTAAATTATCAATTCTCAATACAATGCCTAATACTTTTACATCTTGCAATCATGAAAGAATCAAGTTTGAGTACAAAACTTGTATAAGGAGGGCCAGTCTAGACCACACAATTACAAAAAGGAGGACTCAGGGGTTCTAAAACACATTCATAAGCATCTCTAGACTACTTGTTGTGGGAGGTGATAAGTCCCCTTAATGTGTAAGACAGTTAATGTGCAGATTACAGTATCTGATGTGTGATATATACAATAGAATGTTTTTGATAAGACTAATAGAGATTTTATAAACCCGTCTTATAAATTTTGGGGAAAAATACTCTTTCCTTTGAGATGTTCCCAGCTCATCTTTGCCTATCTGCATTTTGTGTATTGTACAGTTTATATTTCAAATTAAATCATTCAAAAAATCTTCCAATATTTGTTAAAATATGTCCAATAGTTTCTGTGATCACAGATGTATTATCTTGATGGATTAGCAGAGGCTTTTAGAAAGGAAACTGGTTCAGAAAGGAAACTCTCCTCCTCCTACTCCACCCTTCCAAAGTCACCTCACCGAGTTACACATCATATAAACGGACATTTATATGCAGAGCAGAAATATCACTAGACCCTCCTTTGCAGAAGAATGACGTTATAGTTCTCATGCAAGAAGAAATGTTCTTCCTTTGAGAATATTCTGGTGTTAAGGTCAGTGCCCCCCAAAAGAGCAGCACGTGACCGCCCACGGAAAAGGACCATCTCAGAGAACACACAGAAGATGCACCTCTGTCTCCACCACTCAGCCCTTCCTCCCTCCCTGCAGCAGAGTCCTTTTTCCCATGGTAGTTTCTTTGCTCCAGGAAAACAGCTGTAGACTGAGTGGTCCTCTCTTAAGAGCTGCCTAGCTTCACAAAGCAAATGATCTATTCCTGCACAATAATAAGAAGATTGGACTATAGCAAGATAAATTTATGTGAGTTAAAAGTGCCCACCAGCAAGGTGGGGACAAAAATTTCACCTGATTTTAGGGAAAAAATTGTAAGTTCTTACAAAAAAGAAGAAAAAAGGAAACCAGTTAGAGTACATGATTATAGCTTTTCTTAGAGATAACTTTTGGTAGTGAGAAAATTAATTAAACATTCTTTAGAAGCCATGGCGCTGAAGTCAGCACACTGACTAACAGAGCAGCTGTCAGCGCGAAGTGGGTTCCTGTCCTAATCCTGTCTGACCTCAGAGCTGAGCCTGAGAACCTGTCAGAAAGGTGCTCTCACAGCGGGAGACATCAAGCAGCAGCTGCTTGAGCTCAGCAGGCTGCAGCAGCTCTCCCTCTCTTTAAAAAACTACAATGCCACTCTGGTTGCAAATTTCATGATACCAGGGCGTGTACAGTTCTCATCATTGCTGAACAGGACAGTGAGTTTTCATCCCATTAGTACAGGGTTGTCAACAATACAGAGTCCTGTGGAACCACCCCAGGATTTAGAGCTGAACTTGCACCTACAGAGGAATACTGTTAATATAATATACCTAGCAGTAACTCCCCTTTTTCCATGAAGTTGAAAATGAATAATCACTGATATCATTTATAGAAATGGAAACAAATATCTAAAGTTTTCTTGTAGGACAATCAGTGAAAGAAATAAATGTAATACAAATGTGGAAGGAGAGAAAGCAAGTCATACAGTGAGATGAACAGAGACAGAAATAAAAAACATTCATTACATGCTGTATATCCATGTCCCAAATGACCACCCTATATCCCATAAATCTATACAACTACAGTAAGTTTTAAAATTAAAACCAGAATGATCATTGAGTTAGAGAGGCACATTAGAGACAAGCCAATACTTCCTCTTAATTTGTGATGTCATTTGTTTAACAGTATTGTGCTGGGCAGAGTTCCTGGTGGCAACATATATCTCATTGTTTCTCCCTAGTCCTTCTCTTCATGCTGGAAGAGGGAAAAGGGAAATTCATTGTGAAGAATAAATGCAACAGTGTGTCATGAATTCCTCTGGCAAAAACTACAAAATTCCCCTAAAAGTCTCACATGGAGTGGCTACCCAAGGGCCTCTTTCTCAGGTTTTGCTGCTGTTTCCCCAGGAGTAGACATTTCTGTTACCTCAAAGGGAGCAATGTTATTAAAAATATCTTTCCAAGGCTACGCTATTGCACCTAACTATCTAGGTGTTCCTTTGAAATTATTTTGTAAATAATGTTCACATCTACAATCTGTGACCACCAATAAATTAGTGGGCCTCACCTCTCAGTTGGAGGCCATAAGAGCAAGATGTAAGGTTTCCTAGAGATGAAAAAGTGGACTCAAAACTGCACTATCAACTCTTGCTTAGGTTTCCAGCCTGCTAGTCTGCCCTACATATTTCAGACTCGCCAGCCCCAACAATTGTGCAAGCCAATTCCTTAAAATAAATCATCTATAGTTATCGTCCTTATTGGTTCTGTTTCTTTAAAGAGCAATCTGACACAGATGGTAACAGTAACTTCCCTGTCTTTTGAGTAGAAACTCTACATGCTCCCATCTATCTGGGCATCCAGCTGAGCTTCCTTCTGTAAGGTACCTAGAGGTATACAGATGTCCTGGTCCCCCGGGTGCTAAGTTCATCACCTTAACTTTGGTCAAGACTTGAACCTTTGTGATTGGCAGTGCTCGTACCATCCTCATCTTCACTGGGTTTTCCCTTGACTAGAGATTTGCAGAGAAAAAGGTCCTTTTCCTTTTTGTTTGGTTCCTTTGTAACTTGATTCTGGTTTTGCTTTTCCAATTTTTAATTTTTATTAGTAGATGTTTGCATTATCTAATAATATCCCCTGGAGGATTTGGTATATGAACATAATACATCCCACTTCCTTTTCCATTCCCTTCCCTTCTCATTTTCTTTCCTCCATCTCTCAGCCCCCTCCCATCTATCTCCCAATTTCCTAATACCTTTTATTTTGTTCTTTATTTATGTTGAACAAAAATATTATTCAATATTTTAGTTTGTGTGTCTGATTTACTTTATTTAACACTACAGTCTCAAGATGCATCCATTGTCTTAGAAACGCAAGTTTATCCTTCTTTATGGTAGAGTAAGTACTCCATTGTGTATAAGTGTCACATTTTCATAAAGAAATTAGGCTACTTCCAAGATTAAGCTATTACGAATTGTGCAGCCAAGAACATGGGTTTAGGTGTGTCACTATAATATGATGTCTTTAACTCTTTTAAGAAGACACCTACATGGGGAATAACTGATCAAAATGGAAATTCTAGTTTTAGTTTTTTAAGGAATCACCATACTGATTTTCATAGGGGTTGTACTAGTTTACATCTCCAACAAGTTAGAAGGGTCCTTTTTTCCCCACAGTCTCGCCAGCATTTGTTATTATTTGATTTCTGTGACATTTTATTCTAACTAAAGTAAAATGTGTGTGCGCATGCACATGTGTACATGTGTCCATGCATGTTACATAAAAACCTTCAAGGCTGAGGCCATAAACGAATGGTTCAAGGTCTGGAAATTTGTCTCCTTTTAAAATGTCTATGTTAAAATACAGTTGAAGAGAAAACAAAGCAAATAGTAAGATGGTTAATTTAAACAAAAAATATGCTGTAGTATATAAATTTAAGAAAACTAAATATTCCAATGAAAAGTCAAAGACTGGCAGACGGGACAAAACTTAAGTCACATGTTAAGCAAATAAATACAAGACTCAGAAAAGTGGAAAGTAAAAGGATGCATAAAGATATATCATAAGGATATTGAAGTAAAGCTGGTTTGGTGCTATATAACAATATAAAAATTTCAAGACATGAAACATCTGTGGAGATAAAAAGGAATATATGTAATTCATAATTACAAATGGATCAGTTCCACCAGAAAATAAAATTTTAAAAATTTAGGCAGGTAAAAATCAGTCCCTCCAAATTTAAAGACTCAATTAAAAAATGGGCATCTAAAATGAACAGGCACTTTTCAGAGGAAGAAGTAAAAGCAGCTAAGAAACATAAGAAATGTTCAACATAGCTGGTCATTCAAAAGATACAGATGAAAACAACATTGAGATTCTATCTCACTACAAAGAATGGCTGCTATCACAAAATCAACCAACAACAAATGCTGGCAGTCTGTGAGGGAAGGGAACCCTTCCTCACTGTTGGTGGGAATGCTGACTCGTGCAACCACTGTGGAGATCAGCGTGGAGATTGGTTAAAAAAAACTAGAATGAGCAGTGCCATCTGACCCTGCTATTTCCCTGCTAAGTATACACCCAAAAGAATTAAAAGACTCATACCACAGCAACACATTGCACCCTTGTTTACAACAGCTCAGTTTGTAATAGCTAAATCTCAAAAACAGCTGAAATGTCCATCAACAGGAGATTGGATTTTTTATACAATGGAGTATTACTCAGCAATTAAGAATGATAAATTTGAATCATTTACTCAAACAGATGTACTTAGAGGATATACTCATAAGTAAAATAAATAGGGCACAGACGTGTAAATACTGTATCATTTTTCTGGTATGGGAAACTTAAGGTGTAAATGAGTTCCAAAATGTATAATAGGTACTGTGAAATAGCAAGAAAATATTCAAAAGGAAAAAGGGGAAGGGGAGGTAGGGGAAAGTAAAGTAGAGAAAGAAAAATTTGATACTATAAAAACAGAGAAACAAAGCTTATGTATATAGGTGGTGAGGAGCTGGAGGGAAGATAGGAAAGAGAAAAAATGAGAATTAAGATGTGTCTCATACAAGGACAAAATCTCAGTGTTGAATGTGATCATAATGTATGCATAAAATGTACAATAAAATCAATTTTAAAAGACTTCTCTTGATATGAAGAATTATACACTAATTTCAAAACAAAGATTTTGGTTCAAACATTTATTCTGTGTAAGGACATTCTCCAGGTTACGATGACAGTTTTTAGCTATTTTTTTTGGTCACTGTTAAGACAGTATTAGAAATGTTTCTGAAAATAAACTAACATTTATTAAGTGCTAATAAGCCCTACAGGCTCTGACCTTCCAAAGGCAAGCAACACAGGACCCAACCTGTTGGGATGGGACTTAAGGGTTCTGGGCTTCTGGAAAATGTTCAGTGGACCTCAGTTTCCTCATTTTTAAATGAAAAGCTGAGCTATTTCCTAGTTCCTCTCTCTGGGTGATTATAAATTACTGAGATTGAATAATAAAACAGCAAGTTTCTTGGAGCTGTTAATGGATTAATTTAGCAAAGATTACAGAGTTTCCAGGAACCTTCCTAAACCAGTTCTCCAATGTCCTTCGTGCTGCTGTTCCTCCACATGAATCCCTGCCTCAGACATGATGCGAGCCGCTCACAGTGTCTAAACACTCCAACCTTGATCGCATGTGTTTCCTGTCTGCGCCGGTGCTGTAGGCTAAGTGACTCGTTCTCTCTGCCTACAAAGCCCTCATTTCCCTAGGGTATATCCCTTTTTTCTCAAACTTAGACCAAAAGTCTAATTTTTGCAGAATCAACCCTAACACCTGGAGGTGGGCAGAGCACTTTATTTCTCCATTTCCCTAAGTTTGATAAAAAATAATAGAATGGTCAAGTCTTTAGGACAGATTCCATGTACCATAATGTCACATTATTTTTCACCCCCTTTCAATTTTTCTATCCATCTACTAATGGTTGGACTCTGGAGGGCAAGAAACCACAATCAGGCTATCTCTCATTTGGCATATTTTCAGGATTCTTTCATGTTTTATTATAGCTTTTATAATATTTTCCAAATAAGAACTATAAGAAAAACATGTTATTACGACTTCTGAGAGTCTCCTCCAAATGAGTAACTGAATATGAAAAGAGATCTCTGATTGAGAGAGCAAATGCTAAGATTCAGAGGAATTCAGGACAGATACGGAAATTTCTTGTTGCCATGTTACTTTAATTTAATGATTTCATGAATATATAAACAAATTTGAAAAGACATTTACTAAGTCACCAATAGGGTTTTTTTTAATGCCAAAAAAAAGGAAGTCTAAGACTTTGCTGATCTGCATGTGTTAACACAAAGTGCTTGCTTTAAGGAATGACACTTGCCCCGTTACTCTACTCTGTCCACACAGCTAAAATACTAAGGGGCATGGTGTGTGCTCAATGCTGCAAACACTGGATTCTACAGATACAAAATAGCTCCGGTAAATTTTTCTTACATCTTGTAAAAAATGTTCCAAATTCAATCACCAAGAATATCAAAACTCATTTTGGGGCCGGGGATTTAGCTCAGTGG
Source organism: Petromus typicus (assembly GCA_004026965.1). Classification (NCBI taxonomy): domain Eukaryota; kingdom Metazoa; phylum Chordata; class Mammalia; order Rodentia; family Petromuridae; genus Petromus; species Petromus typicus. Next base: position 11,495 of record PVIR01013396.1, read on the forward strand.
TTCCAGCGCCTGTCTTGCAAGCGCAAGGACCCAGGTTTGATTCCCAGTAACCACATAACAATACTGGGTGTGGAGACTCACCCCAGCAGCAACCAGTACCACATACCACAGTGCCGGGCGTGGTGGCTCACGCCTGTAATCCCAGCATTTGGGAGGCAGAGGCAGGAAGATTGCTGTGATGTGAGTTTGAGGCTGAGCTCAGGGCCAGCCTGAACTACAAAGCGAGATCCTGTCTCAAAAAAAAAAAAAACTCATTTGGATTTGCTCACTTGAACAAAGCAAATTATACAACAAAAATTAATAAAGATTCACTGTGTATCAACAATGCCTTAAGCACTAAGATATAATCTAGTTTTGGGAACCATATGAGTTATAGAAAAAATACAAGATTACCTATGAGTAAGTGAATAAATAAGAGGAACAGACCTCAAAACTGTACATTATATACAGCAGAATGGCAGAACAGCTTCTGAAATAAATTCCTCCCTCCTTAATATGTTTTAAAGCATTAAAGTATACACAAATTGGTATTTTTAATTGTCAAAATTATCAAACTAATGCTATTCTATTGTTATCTGACGTAAATGGTAGCAATTCATCAGCTACGAAATACTGTATTAATGTTTAAAGTAGCCCAAGAACTGGAGATTTTTCTTATTCAACAAGTATAAAGTAGGAAAACATTTTCCCAAATTATATTCCTAGAGAGATATTTCTACTTTTTAATACTGATAGAGAAAATTTACTCTTCTACATAAGTAGACTAAATAAAACTTTTACTGTGAACTACAAAATTTTACATTATATTTTTGTTTACATATAATTATTAGAAGTTGGAATTTCCCCTAAAAAACTGAACAGTACTACCTAAATTAAAGGACCAAGGGAGGTGTTTTTTCCCCCCAGCCTGCAGCCAGGTCAGATCAGGTTTCTAATGCAAAATGGTTCCCCTTGCCTAAAATAATTTTACACAGAAAAATTTGTCAGCATACATATAATTTCAAGCACATTTACAATAAGAGTTTTTGTTCTGATTTTTTTTTTCTGGGACCAGGGAGCAAACTTAGGACCTCGTGCTTGTGAAGCAGGCACAGTGCCACTGAGCTAAATTCTTGGCCCTTACAATATGAATTTTTAGTATAAAGGATCAGTGATGAAGTTTTAGTTCTAAAAAGAACTGTGCTACAAGCTGTCCATATAGCAAACCTATTCACTGAATTGCTAATAAAACAAGTAGAAAAATATTAGATTATCACCCTTGATCTTTCAGATCTTATACTTTACAAAAATATATATACTTTAAAAATAATATATTTATAACTGTTTTCTTTTAAAGAGCTTACAACCTTTTAAACTACTATGAATTTTATCAATAAGGCAACAAAACAATTTTCTTTTCTTGAAAAAGCACGGAACCTAACCACTGACTGACTGGAACTTCTCAGCAATGCCAAACGCCTCATGGATTGTTCCCGGCCTCAAATCCTGACATCCTCTTGGACAAGGAAAAATCCACTCCGCACAGTCCCAGAGAGACCACAGGGTCCTCCCAGTGCGTATCGACAATCCCCCTGTGAATGCTGTATCCCACCGTGCAGTCAATAACCTCAGAAGTCAAACTAAAAGGCAGGTAGCCCCCTTCACGACACAAATACACTTGTACTTGATGGGACAATGCCTGCCTGCTCTGTCCCTTGCAGGATAGACTCTCACTTTCCCACAACAGGTAGGCACAAGCAGAGTGCTGCTGAAGGCTCTAGGCATTGCCAAGAGGCTGAAACCCACAGGTTTCTGCAGTTGTCCCAAGCAAACCCATTTTCTCCAGATCCTGGCTCTGTGCCACGGCCTAATTAAGCCACTAAAAATGCCAGATGGTTAACCCTCTCTGCACCCACCTATAAATAAAAGCACTTTGATATACTGTACTTTCACTTTTCCCAGAAAATAATGATAAGTATCAGACTGTCACAAAGTACAGGAGGATGAGTGTGGATGTGGGTGTGTGGATACAGAAGCAAGAACATACTTACTGCTATTACTTACTGTAAAGACAGGAAAGTTCAATTGCAAAAGGCAAGAGCTCAGGAAACCCTCCAAAATATGTGTATGGGTTTGGTTTTACTAGTTAAGAGTATGGAAAACATTTAAATGAATTCTATATTTAATTATGCTTAATCTTAGGGAAATTATTTTTCATTAAAAGAAAGAAAAAAATGAGTATTTGGATCCCAATGTCATTTGTAAATCCTTTTTATCATATGAACAAAACATTATAGAGCTTTTGAAATTCCCAAAGGCATTACTGTTCATTAAACAAGAGAAAGCACCCTTTTAAGATTTAGATGTTTTATCTTTTCTAAAATGAAAAGATCAAACATAAAACCTTATTTGTAAGCAAGGCAATGGTGTCTCTGGGTCTCTCACTAAGATCAACAGCAGTGAGGATGAATGAGGGGAAGCAGTGACAATGGTCAAAATGGGTGAAAGGAAGCTCTCTGTTGAAGCCAGCCTTCCCTGATTGCAATCTTGAGACCCAGGGCCCATAATTCTGTCAAACTACTATATTCTGAATAAGAAGTTAATTCTACTCTAATGAGAAGCAAGTGAAATTGCATGATGAGAGGAACACTGAGTAACCTAATTGAGCCCGTCTAATCTGATATCAGAAAAGCTCTCTGCTTGAAGATAATTTAAAATATCTAAATTGGAAATGCAGGTGAAATGCAGGAAATCGATTAGTCAGGCTAATTATTTTCTTTCTGACAATAAGGTATCCCAGTACACAGCACATAAGTAAGTAATCTTCTCTTTCCATATTCTCTAGCAACAGACACCTGCTACAGATGTTCAGCTTCCACCTTCCTGCTAACACCGATACCATTTTCAATGGACCAAAAGGACAGCAATCACTTTCCGGCTATTTAAGGGCCAAATTCCTACTTCCTTTTTATTCCAAAAGCTTTTCTCCATTCTTCTGGGGCTTCAATTACTAATACTTAACAATATCTATTTCTTAGTAGGAAGACAGCATTAAATTGACTTCTTCTCTCAACTGTTATGGATGTGCAGGACTATTCCCATCTAGTGAAGGAGATTTCACACCTGTACAACACTACAGTCTGGACAAAACAAAAGGTGACTTAATTAACTGTTGGACAAGAGCCAGGTTCTTTCCAAATCAGGGCTTCTGCAAGATGGCATATGGTTTGTTATTTCTTACAAACATAAAAAAGTCCTTTGAAGTGACAACACTTGGTATCTGTCAAAATAATTCTGTGCATAATACAGCAGCATAGAAAAGTAAAAGTATTATTTAAAGAAAGGAAAAGGACATTACTATAAGAACTAGCAATAGTGACACATATTATTTGTATAAATATTAATTCTGCTTAACATTTCATATACAAGATGCCAACTCTGTAACATTAAAGTGAAATATTATTTTTCTTTTTTTTTTTTTTTTGAGACAGGGTCTCGCTTTGTAGTTTAGGCTGGCTCTGAGCTCAGCCTCAAACTCACATCACAGCAATCCTCCTGCCTCTGCCTCCTGAGTGCTGGGATTACAGGCGTGAGCCACCACGCCCGGCACTGTAGTATGTGGTACTGGTTGCTGCTAGGTATGAGTCTCCACGCTCAGTATTGTATGTGATTAACCGGGGATCGAACCTGGGTCCTTGCGCTTGCAAGACAGGCGCTGGAACCACTGAGCTAAATCCCCAGCCCCTGAAATATTATTTTTCAGGTAGAAGGAACAGTTCATTATTGGCCACATTTTCAAATTTAGAATATATTTAGAGTTTAACTTTTATCATAGCATTATATTAAATTCAATCACTGTGTCTTCTTTTTGTTTCAAATTTTTGCCTGCATGTTGGGATGGTTAAAAGAAAAAAGGAGTTATTTAGCCTGGGTTTCCTAAGGGTAAGAACTTTATAGAATGCAACCCTTGAACATCTCGGAAGCATGAGGCGATGAACTACTAGACTCTAAATGACCGGCACAAGGCCTAGGAGCCCAGCATGAGAAGCTCTTGGCCATTCTGAAAAGTGCAGAGCAAAAGCGGACTGGAGCCCGCTTACTTGACTTGGGTTCAAAAGGCAGGATAATCCCAGCCTGCGGGCGTGCTCAGCACTTTCTCATTAAGGCCCAGTAGGGTTTGTAACTATCCACTTACAAACACTGCATCCCAATATTCAAGAGACAAAAAATGGCAAAACATTAGAAAACAGCTGATTTCCTCTATAACCTGTATCTTTCAACGTCATTAGTGACGATGTGAATTAGGAAAAGCAAACAAATTTTTAAATTCTACCCTAATATCCAGCACAGAGCCCATCAACTACTAGGCTTTTCATAAATACTGTTAAGTAATTAATTGTGGAGGTGAACGAGAATGTAAATATAGAATGTTTGAGTGTAGAATGGATTTTCAAGTTGAGTGAGAACATATTTCTAAACACTCTATCTTTTATTATTATAAAAGTGGTTCATCTCCACAGGACAGAGGATGTGATGTAGTAAGACTAGTTTATTCATAGCTTTTGCTCCTCAGAACACTAACATAACTGGAAAGGACGGAACTCATTAACACCGTTGATAGTCAGAAGCCTCAAGTCACTTTGATGCACTTGCCCTAATCCTGGTCCGAGCACCGACCTCTCGCACACACTGGACTGCACAAGGGCAGCAGTGATGACACGATGGATAAAAGCCAGTCAAAGTAACATAGTTAGGAGAGGCAGCTTCCCAAAGCGATTTACTATGACATGCTCATACAAGACAACAAATATAAAAATGACCTTTACCTTATACTATGTAAAACCGAATCAAGATTATTTACATTGCAGGTATGGAAAAGCACTGTGTTGTCTAAGGAAAATGTGCAAACATCTGTGGCAGCAGCTTAAGTATCTACCTTGTTGATCTTTTAGTCTTCCTAATCCACTATCTATTTTCAGTTAGAAATCATTAAAGTCCAACATGTAAGAACCTAGACACAGGACAAAAAACACCTATTTTTTTTCTCATAGTGGCAGTAACCAGATGTCAATAGCTGCAGCTGTGACTATATAATTACCTGTTTGCATTAACGTAGATCGCAGTTTAGATTTAATAGGTCAGATGACAAAGCAGCAAAATGCATTTAGCCTGTGATTACCCCTTTCCAAACATTCTCTCACTCGCAACTTCGACCCTGGGAACATAGCAGGCACAGACTTAGGTCAATAAGAAACACTGGCCGGCACAATAAGCCTTGCCTCAAACAGCGCTGTTGACAGACACCAGCACAAAGGACATGAATAGAGTCCCCCTCAGTTCTCACACAGAGCGAAGAATGACTCAGTGTGCTGCTGCTTTGGTGCTCTGTTTGTACAGTGTATACAGCTTTTGTCCTCAGCCACTGTTCACAGCTCAAAGGGGGCTAAAGAGCCTAGGAAGTGAAGGCGGAAGAATGCTCCATACTCTTGCCTGTGGCCAGTGCTTGTATCCAGACACACATGACAGGTCAAGTGAGAACAGGAAAGTCACTAGATAGAAGAACTACACTGGCCTATAGGAGTGAAATAATTTTTGAGTTAAAATACAAAAAAAGGCAAAACAGAAGTCACCAGTAGTGTAACATGAATACACTTACTAACCGAATAATTATTACTGTTCTGTTTTGACTTCACTAGGAATATTCTCTATGGTCAGCTACATAACCCCCTACAGAGGTCTGTGTTAGGTATGAAGCAAAATCAGGATTGGCTCAAGGTAGAGGAGCAAAGCAGTCTGGCCATGTCTCAGTGATTGTTCAAACAGGGCCAGAAAGCAGCAGAGGAGGCAGGCAAGATCCAGGCAGGGGACTGGAGGCATCGCAAGGGCTGGCAGTAGCTGTTTCCTTTTCTCTTTTCTCCTCCTTCTCTTCCTCTTCTTTGACATTTTTGGATATTTGTGAATGTGCTGCCTCAAGCCCACACACTTCTCTCTTTATATCTACTTCCACAGGTAATAAAGTACAATAATGAAAGGGTAAACTAATGCTAAGGTATTTCAGTGGAGATGATGGGCAGACAGCTTCTGTTTGCTTAAAATGCTTTGCTTGACACTGGTCAAGAAAACCTCACTAGAGGGAAGTACAAACTTGAGTACTGAAAGAAATGTCATTTCCCGAAGCCAAAAAATCCCAGCAGGGTGTATCTATATTTAAGTGCACATGCTTTAGAATCAGACTGTTCAAACCCAGTTCAGCAATTATCAGCTATGTGACCTATTTAATCTCTCAGCATTTTTATTCCCCCATCTGTAAAATGGGATGTCTATATACATTCCTCCACTCAAAAAAATCATATCATGGGCTGGGGATATAGCTCAGTGGTTCTGGTGCCTGCCTTGCAAGCGCAAGGGCCCAGGTTCAGTCCCCAGTAACCACATAACAATACTGGACGTGGAGACTCACGCCCAGCAGCAACCAGTACCACATACCACAGTGCCAGGCGTGGTGGCTCACGCCTGTAATCCTAGCACTCGGGAGGCAGAGGCAGGAGGATTGCTGTGATGTGAGTTGGAGGCTGAGCTCAGGGCCAGCCTGAACCATAAAGCGAGACCTTGTCTCAAAAAAAACCTTAAAAAAAAATCATATCATTATTATTGCTAATATTACTTAAACTACATTAACAGTACTTATTTATGGGATACAGTAATATAATTCAATACATATATATACAATGTGTAATGGTCAAATCAGGGTAATTGTTAGCATGTGCTTCTCAAATATTATCAAATATTATTTCTATGTGTTGGGAACCTTCAAATTCTTCTCTGGTTATTCTGAAATGTATATTTAATTACAGTACACTACAGTATCCAACCGTGTTGCACAATATCAGAACTCCCTCCCTCGAGTGTTCTTAGTATCCATCCTTCTCTCTCTACTCTCTCCACCTTCCCTTCCAGCCTCGAATGACTTCTGTTCTACCTCAAAATATAATTATTGAGATAACATTAATATATGTGAGCTAATGGAAGAGGACCTGGCATTATGGAAACATTCAGTAAACATTACCTATAACTTTTACTAGTTAATGCTACTATGAACATTACCAAATTTCACAACTAGCACTAGCAACACAAGCATCAACACCACTCCCAGAGTGAGTGGAATGATATATTCACAATTCTACAAAAAAATGTTTTATATTCATGATTCTACAAGAAATGTTTCAGATGATGGATAGTATTCAAGCTTTAGTCTGCAAGGATTTCTCCTTTATCCAGGGGCTGTTTTGAGTGGTCTCCAGTAAACAGATGAACTCAAGTGTTATGAACCCTGTATATGTGATAGAGCCATGTGTAATATGCACACAATTTATTAATATTAAAGCTTTTTAAAATGTGTGTGATTTGTCATTTCCTCCAATTTCAAATCACCATAGTAATAGTTATTCTTAGGAGGGAAAAACAATAATTAACTGCTTTCTATTTGAGGAGCGTGATATTCTTCTAAATGATTTATCTAATGTGCTATCATTTTTTCAGTGAAAAAACTGAGGGACAGTGCCTTAAACTTCGTAAGACAAGAGTTTGAAAAGCAAATTTAGTCAATTTGACTTTGGATGTTGTCATAAATAATATACTATACTTTCCCATGGATATCCCTATAAAAGCATCTAGAACAACTTTATAAACAGCATTGTCCTTTTGCTTAGAAAAGAAAGGCACCGTCCTAAAAGTCTGTCATAGATTCAAATCACGAATCCACAGTAGCTTCAAAAACATTATCATACTATGAATGAAAATAAACCTAAAGTTTATCCTTTTATCCTTTTTTGAAGAGTAAGTGATTGCTGACCACATCTAATTGTTAGGAGTCAAAGACTAAAATGCTGGGCCGGGGATCTAGTTCAGTGGTTCTGGCACCTGCCTTGCAAGCACAAGGGCCCAAGTTCGATCCCCGGTAACCACATCCAACAACGCTGGACTCCCCACCAGCAATCAGAACCACATACCACAGTGCCAGGTGTGGTGGCTCACGCCTATAATCCCAGCACTTTGAAGGCTGAGGGTGGAGGATTGCTGAGAGTTCAAGGCTGAGTCAGGGTCAGCCAGAACTACAAAATCGAGATCCTGTCTCAAAAAAACAACTAACATGTTTTGTTAAATAACATTTATGAACCCTCGTAACAGGCCACTGTGTTCTCTCTCTGTGGTGGACCACACTCACATTCTAAGTGTACTTCTTTTCCTAGGCCCCAATTTGCTTGGCAGAGCCTAACGCCCCCCACTCACCCCAGCTCCTCATCCCAGTACCAGGGATCAAACTCAGGATCTTGTGCTAGCTAGGCAGGTGCAGCACCACTGAGCTACACCCCTGGCCTGAGACTGTTTGTTGCCCTATCTTTAGTAAAACTTTGCTAGCATTAAATAAATAAATAAATCCTCATAACTACAAAGCCATATTATTTCATGCTTGTGAATTTTACCTTATAGCTTAATTATATTTACAATGATTTGGAGAAGGCAAAGAAGATAATTAACAAAAACAGCTGCCTTGATAAATTATGTAAGCCTGTAAGTGACTGAAAGAAAAGGAGGATGAAGAAAAAGAAGTGGATCTTACTTCTACTGTCTCTCTTATGTTTAAATCTCCCACAGTACTAATTAGCAGAACATCAATTGCCAACAAGAGCAATATCAGAAGTTTACACAAAATTTTAAAAAATTAATTTCACATATCTTATTTATTCTTCAAAGTATGAACATGTAAATATCAACAAATATTCATGAATGACCCTGACTGTAAGTACATTTTAAAATAAACAGAACAGATTTCCATATCCAACAATATGTAAATTGGCCAAAGCTCCTTCTTAAAAAAACATCTACATTGTGGTTCCAGTATCAAAAATATTTTCTTTAATTATTTCACTGAGCCAGCAGTTAGAATTGACAATTGAGAGAAAAAGAAGAGAGAATCAGAGTCAAAAAATAAACAGAGAACTGAAACTGGGGTTTGCAAAACCTGAGAGTCTTTTAACACTGTTAGAGGTACAAAGGGTTATTATACAATTTAAAAAAGGAGAAAGTGACACAAAATATGAAAATTTAGGGCAGAAAATTTAGCTCAGTGGTTCAGTGCCTACCTCAAGTACAAGAAAGGTCCTCAGTTCAATCCCCGGTACCACAAAAAATTGAAAATTTCACACATCTATAAGTAGATTCAAAATATATAAAAACAAAAATTAAAATGACTACTAATAGAAAAAAGAAAGCCAACACAAACGTGATTTTATAACTGAAACATTTACAAATTGACTGAAAACTGGGTAAAAAAGGAAAGCTATGACAAATTTCCAAAGCTGGAGTATTTTCTCATCACAACACAATTATGGTAGAAACCAATGACTAAAAATTCTCATTGGTTTAAAAATTGAAAATATATCCTACATAACTAACAAGTCAAAGAACAGACAACAGAATGTAAACAACAGTGTGAAAAGTACATGAAAAACTCACTAAGTTGCTCAAATGTACTATATTAACAGCACAATATACCAAAAAGAACATTTTTAACATTTATGAATTTATTTACTAGCCTGAAGTTTGTCTAGTTTTAGTTCTTTTCCTCTCACAAAAAAAAAAAATATTTACCTAGCACAATTCATAATCATGTATTCTACATATAAAAATGTGACTAGTATTTTTCATTATAATAAATTGTGTTCTAGGGCCAGGGATTTAACTCAAATGATATTGTAAATACCCTGCAAACACAAAGGCCTAGGTTTGACTCCAAACACCAAAAAAAAAAAAAAAAAAAAAAAAAAAAAAAAAAAAAAAAAAAAAAAAAAAAAAAAAAAAAAAAAAAAAAAAAAAAGATAAACTAAAATAAATTGGGTTCTATCCCATTTTACACTTTTACATGCATGAGTTTAAAAGCAATCTTGATTCATATTAAGTTCCTTTTTTCCTGTACTTAAAACCTGGCTATAAAACATGGCAAGAATCATTTGAAAAGAGATAAGAAAAGAATAGTAAACACAAGCATCTTGAAATCAGTTTTTAGAGATATATTGAACATGAACCTAAATCTAAAATTTTGTATTAGAATGTCCTTCTTAGTGCTTCCCACTCTAAAATGCTGAATCAATCCAAATGCTTAAAGTGGACTGAAAATATGAAAGCCTGACTTGAATTTCAAATTACTAAATCCAAGTATATTGTCTGGATGTCAAACATCTTTCCAAAATGGCAGGCACGGTATTCCTAAATAGTATATCTTTTTACAACAGGCAAGAAAAGGAATGAGAGCAGGAAGTGTTGCTGTGTAGATAATGATTCCTGGCTTCCAGAAACTGAAAAGCCATGAGGGACACAACAACAATCTTTCTCCCCCACTTTCTCTTCTCACTTTTCACCTCCATGCATATCTGTGTGATTCTTCTTTTTTTCAGGGTCTGCTTTCTCTGTTCTCCAGTCTTGTTAGCATATAAAAAGCCCTTAAATTGACATGTGAAAGCCTCAAACATGAAAACTCCTTTTCTTTCTCTTGTGCCCAATTCCCAATTTCCGGAGATAGAATTTGGTTGGTTCAGATGTCTACTCTGGTCTTATAGACAAGGCCACATGGTTTCAACGTAGCTGCCCGCAGAGTATTGCTTGGGTGCGAGTGGGAGCTAACAGTAGAGCTGTAAACAAGAAATGGCACACATTTTAGCATCAACATGCAGCATGCACTGTGAGTGAGCAATGTGCTTTCTAATGGAGTCCTGTATAACCCTGTGCCTGGTAGGCGGGTGTCATGCTCGACCATCCAGGAGGAAGGTGCTGCCTTGCGACTCTGAGTAGGGGATGGCACATCAGAAAAGGGCTGGAGGGTCGATTTCCTCAAGGAGCAGAAGATGGTACAGCAGTGGATGTGACCAGACCTGCCACAAGAGGCTAGCAGGCCACACTGGAAACAGAAACTGCCATTCTTACTTCTGTATGATTGGACACATACTTGCTCTACTCTGTTCAATGCCCAGATTGAAATTAGTAAAAGTTAATATGGCAAAACCATTGTGTTCTCCCTCTAGATAAAATATGACTAACCATCCATATAGTCAGCTATCCATCTTAACCCAATCGTTTGTTCTCTATCCCTTTTCTGCTCATCTACTTATCTATTCTTACTTTGAACTATCTTTTGGATCAGTTCCCTACACAATCAGCAAGGCCATATGCAGGCCTTCAGTTCCCTTCAAATTGTAAAATGGAAATTGTAACAGTGTGTGTTAATACATATAAAACATTTATGTGGGTCCTAGGAAATTGCCTTTAAATATTAGCTTCATGTTTAAAAGTTCTACCTGACCATTAGAATAATGAATATTGATTCTGTCCTTCTGAGCAGTCAATTTAACAAAGGGGAATTTAACAATTGCCCTTTCCAGTTTTGGCATCAAAAAAGCTAATATTAAATAACGTATGTTTATTTCCTTCCCAAAAGATGACTGAAGGACAAGGGCTGAACCTCAGCGCTGGAGCACTTGTCTCGCAGATAAGGAGCCCTGGTTTTTCCCCAGCAAGGCAGGCTGTAGCAACTGAGGACAATGCACTAAACCTATTTTTAAAAAAGCTCATGTATCTGTGCATTTATCCTTTTTTTTTTAAATGACCCTCTAGAGGGGTAACAATTAGGAAAGTTTAGATATCTGAGTAATTTTAAAGAAAGAAATACTGAGCCTAGATTTGGTACTCAAATGCACAGAGAAAACTGGGGTCCAGGGTTATAACTTGGTCTGGTTCCCAGCACTGGGAAGAAAAACTATTCAGAAAACTGAAAAAAAAATCTAGAATGAAATCTCAGGCAACGAATATCCGCTGCTTATAAAATGAAAATTTCGAGGAGTCCTATAGGCTTTTCAATAAATAAATGCAGTGCAAAAACTTCTTATGAATCCTGCTCTCTCCCTAATTTGAAATGAGAAAGGCAAAGCAAGGAAAAATGTGGTCATCTGCAACAAAAGGAAAATAAATCCGGTTATATAATGCGAGAGGAAAACTAGGCTAACGAAGCTTGGCTTCCGACATCAAGTGGGCACCCTCTGCAGCATCAGACATCATCACCAGGCGCATTCTTATTTTGCTTTGGAAATATCAGCTATTAAGAAAGGGGTGAAGCAACATATAGTGGCATCTGGAAAAAAGAATCAGCTCCTGTGCAGAACACGTCTCCCTGACACACTCATTCATCCTTTCAACAAAGATTTGCCAGGTACCGCCTTCTCTTACACAGGCCCAATGCAGCAGGGAACAGCAGAGGCAGTTAGGTGACGCTCCTCCTATGGTCACATCGCATGAGCCGACTCTGTAGTCAAACAACACTTTGCTAAGCTTACACTCTGCCACAGGAGCATATGGCTCCATGAAGAAATTATTAACATTTTGACAGTAAAAGATACAATCTATCTTGCTTCTACATTATCAGATCTCCAGGATCATGGGTTTTTAATCGAGGGTGATGGTACCTCAAGGTTTAATGGGTGTGCATAAGATATCTATGAAATATCAGGTGAAAGTGTGTGTATGTACTTACATGTATCACTTTTCCTAGACAATGTGCTTTTATTATATCCTCAAGTGGACCCAACAGTACAAATAGTCATTGTTCTTGATGTAGGAAATTCCCTGGTATTTCTTCCTTCTGAAAAGGTTGCTGACTACGCGAACCCAGAAGGCACTCAGTAAATTCCTTATCTGCCATTTCTAAGCACAAAGTTTCAACTGAACATAACTGACAAGTTGTGTTTTGCTCATCTAACTTCAGTCCTCTAGTGTTTTGAGTACCCACAATCTAGTCAGTCTGTTAGACAAAAATTTCTTCCAAAAAAACTGTTTACAGAACTTGGGCTCCAGCAACTCTTGCAATATAATCCTTGTGTATTACTGAACCACAGAAAAATAACTCCTTAATTTGTGGTCAGAGTAACCACTGCAGAACAACCTACAGTGGGTGGCATGAAACTGTCACAATTATAAAGTAACCAAGCAAATAATACACTATTCTCTAAGAGATAAAATGTTATAAATCCAAAACATACATGCTATAAATAGCCTGTGGTTATTTCCTGAGATATTCAGACTACCATCCAGCAACAAGGGCCACTCTGCATGTTTTACAGAGGAGTAACTACAGCCATTTGACAGCAGACTTACTGGCACCACATGTATTGTTTGGGCTAAGAAATGAGGTGATCTGCACTGTCTAGTAACCTTGGGAAAGTACTGGCTTTAATATAAACAAACAAGGGACTGTCCATTAGAAGTCATGATAAGGGAAGGGAGAGCAGCAAGATCAGTACTATCAAACCTGCTCACCTGCAATTTGGGAAACCACTGAATCAGGACAATCAGTGTGTCCCCATGTACATTTGTGGACAGCTATAATCAGATCATTTCTCCCCACATTAAAATCATACATGTTAGGGTTGAGAAGGCTCTCAAAGACCAACCAGACAACAGGAACTGGGGACAGAAAGATTGTGTGACTTGTTCAAGTACACAAAGCAGAAGAGAAAGCAATTAAGTCTCTTGACTTATTTATCCTGTTACCTTATTTTTTAAAACACAGAACAGGTTTTAGCCACCACGTTCCCTCCTGCATGGCGGTCCCTCCCTCATGTTGTAGATGTCCTTTTCCTACTTGGCCCAAACTCACTTTGCAGAGCCTGATTCTTTCCTTATCTTTAATAAAACTTTGCTACCATTAAAAAAGGTTATTAAATAGAAATATAATTCACATGCCTTATAGTCAGTACCCTTTACACATCCTCGCCTTCAGTACCTGCCTCCTGCCACCATCCCAGGGGGCACCACTAATCTACTTGCTGATTCTGAGTATTGCAGATAAAGGGACTAATGCAATATGTAGTCATGGGGCCAGGGATTTAGCTCAGTAGTTCTGGCACCTGCCTCATAGGCACAAGGTCTCAAGTTCAATTCCAGATATCCCCCCCACCATGTAGCCCTTTATATAGCTTCCTTTATTGTTTTTTTGGTGGTACGGAGGGTGGGCCCTTGTGCTTCCAAAGCAGATACAGTAACACATGAACTAAATCTTCAGCCCTAGCTTCTTCCTTTTAAAAATAAAGTTTTTACCAAGCTTGATGATCCACATTTGTAACCTGGACATTCAGGAGACTGAGGTAGGACAACTGCTGTGAATTCAAAATTATCCTGGGCTATAAAGCAAGACTCTATCTCATAAAACTCCAAAAATAAATAAAGAAAAAAGGAGTTTTTTTGTTTTTGTTTTTTCAGTGGTACTAAGAATCAAACTTAGGACCTTGTGCTTGCCTGGCAGGCACTGTGCTAAAGAACTACATCCCTGGCCCAACTAAAGAAAATTTTTAAGATTTATTCATACTATGCCCTGGCTCAGTACCTTCATTCTTTTGAGGGGTCAAATAATATTCCATTGTATGGTTATACCATCATTTCTTTATCCATTCATCAGTTGATGGACATTGGATTGTTTCCACATTTCAGCTATCATGAATATGCTGGATGAACATCTGTGTACAAGTGTTTTAGTGAATATAAGATGTCATCTCTCTCACTGAGAAGTGGAATTGTTGGGTCACATGGTAAATTTAACCACTTGGGAAACAGTCAAAGTGTATTCCAAAGTGGTTGCACCATTTTATATTTTTACTTATCAGAGAATTCTTGCCTTTAAAATCCTAACAATTTAGTCATATCATGAAAATAAGGTAAGTGTGTGTGGTGGCACATACCTGCATTCAGCCTTCTGGCAGGCTGATGTGGGATCACAGTGAACCTAGTGTGGGCAGCTTAGTGACTTAGGAAGGCACTGTCTCAAAATAATCAAAGAAAAAGGGCTGGGAAGGTGTGGACACAGTGTAAAGCCCTGGGTCCAATCCACAAAGTGGAGTAGGGAAAAATGAATAGATTCCTTGATTCTGCTAGTATGTAACTGAAGATAATTCATGTTGCTAATTTTTTTTTAAACTACATACTAACCGTACATGAAATTTAGGTTCAGAGTTCAGAATAGAAAAATAAGTTTAAATTTCATACTTAAATTTTGATTTAGAGTATAGTAAATATTCCCTTTATTACTTAAATCATATCAAACTATTACATGTGAATTAGAGATGTTAAACATTTAAAAATATTGGAAAACCTTAATCTATGAATAAAAAAGGATGTTATTTCCTCAAAGGCTAAACTAGACATTTATCATCAAATGATATTTACATAATTTCAGCCATAAGAAGAGGAAAAGTAGCTTTAAGATGGAACAGAAGATGGAAGTTAGCTTCTACAATCAGTAAAGATAATAAAAAGTTATTGTTCAAGAGGGTTTATGCTAAGCCACTTGAGGAACATAACTTTATAAACTATGTAGAAAAGTCTGCATTCTGGATGGCAAAGGTTTCTATTTACTGGAATCCTCGGACAAGTTACAGTCTATGATCAGTAAGGTTTGAAGATTAAAGGAGAATTTGGTTCTTCAACACTAAGTCCCATGGGTGTTTCTGCATCTCTGAGAACAGCAGCAAACAGATAAGTGGCTGGGAAGAGTTCAACTACAAACAGAAAAAGTGACGATCCCAGGGATGCCAAAATCGGTAGAAGCTTAAGACCTATATATGAAATGGCACGGTATTTGCATATAACCTACACATATCTGCTGTATACTTGAAAATATCTCTAGATGACTTATAAACGTAATTGCTGCTTAAAGTCTGTGCATGTGAAGTACAGATGCAATTTCTTTTTCTGAAAATAGTGCTGACTGCACATCCTTTGTAGTTCAGCTGTTCCAAAGACTTTATGACAAGGAAATAAACAGGTATTATAGCAAGACTTTTGTGTAGAAATGTCACTTTAGTGTTGTTCATAAAAACAGTGAAAACTGGAAACAATGTCACTATATATCAATTGGGGGCTACTTTAAAAAGTACAGTAATGAAATACTGTATACTCCTTAACAGTTTTGTTTATGACATTCTAAGATGGACCCTAATTATAAAAAAGAATTTGATATCTGATTTTAATTTAATTATTTTTACATTTATGTAAAAACATTTTCACTAGATGATTTTTTTCTTTAGTTTATCTGAATTTATATTTTACAATGATCCTGAGTTACTTTTGTAATAAGATGATAGTCTCAAAACAAAAAGGTGAACATTCTTAACAATACCAAGAGCTCATGTGCACTGAGATTTCATCTAACTCCACAAAGAATGGCCGCCATGTCAGAATTAGCCAGTAACAAATGTTGGCGAGGCTGCAGAGAAAAGGGAACCCTCCTCCACTGCTGGTGGGAATATAGACTTGTACAACCTCTGTAGAGATTAGTGTGGAGATTCCTCAAAAAACTAGGATTGGAGGTCCATTTGACGTGGCCATCGCTCTGCTAGGAATATACACAAAGGAATTAAAAGAGTTATTTCACAGCGACATTTGTGCACCCATAGCAGCAATTTATAGCAGCTCAGTTTGTGATTGCTAAGTCTTGGAAACAACCCAAATGTCCATCAACTGGAGAATAGATAAAGAAGATGGGGTTCTTTTATAGAATGGAGTATAACTCTGCCATCAAAAGTGGTAAGATTAAGTCATTCACACTCAAATGGATGTACCTTGAGGACATCCTCATAAGTGAAATAAATAGGTCACAGATGTGTAAATATCATATCTTTTCTTTGATATGAGAATATGAAGTTGTAAATGAATTGTGAAAATATTTAAAGGAAAGAGTGTAAGGGTAAATAATGAGGGGAAAATGAATGTGGTAATAATAAAGAAAAAAGAAAACAAAGATTGTATATATAGGGGGTGGAGGGTTGCAGGGTGGGGGGAAAGGGAAAAATGACAATCAAGTCATGTCATATTCTGGTACAAACTGTTAATGTTGAATGCAATTATCACATGTATTCATAATGTACCAATTAAGATAATTTAAAATTAAAAAAAAAAAAAAAAAAAGAAAAGAAAGAGCTCCTGTGCATAGCTCAGGAAGCCACTACAATCCCAACAGTTAACAAGCTAAGCAGAGAAATGAATGATTTTTTACAAAGGCAATACTATTAATAAGCAAATGCATAAAATGTTCAACCTATTTACCTAAGTCTGAAAAACATTAATAATCTAGCTATTCCTCAAGAAATAAACTTATAGGGGCCGGGGAGTTAGCTCAGTGGTTCCGGCGCCTGTCTTGCAAGCACAAGGGCCTGGGTTCGATTCCCTGGTAACCACATAACAATAACCAGTACCACATGCCACAGTGCCGGGCGTGGTGGCTCACGCCTGTAATCCCAGCACTCGGGAGGCAGAGGCAGGAGGATTGTGATGTGAGTTTGAGGCTGAGCTCAGGGCCAGCCTGAACCACAAAGCGAGACCCTGTCTCAAAAAAAAAAAAAAAAAAATCTAGCTTTACCCCATTATGGAGTGCAAGCATGATGTGTATATTTAATGTACCAATAAAGATAATTAAAAAAAAAAAGAAATAAACTTATAAATTTTATTTATAAAGATGTTCATAGCTTCATTTATAAAAACAAAAAGTAGAAACAACCTATTTAAACAGGAACTATGAAATATCCAATCACATATTATGCATCTTTCATACTGAAAAAACACTGTGCTATAAAGATAAGGGAGAAGCTCAAGATTCAAAAATAGAGTATTTTTTTTAAAGCACATGTACAAAACCAAAACTTATCCTTGGCTGGAAAAATGTAGAAGGAGGTGAACCAAAATGTTTGACAAATTATGAAGTTTTCAAATCTAAGTACTCACATAATTTCCCATAGTTTTTCTATAAAAGTGCATTATTTAACAAGTTGAAACAAAAAAGAAAAAAAGTAACAAAAACACCCACATAAATACAATTTTACTAATTTTACCTGGCATGGAAACAAGCATATTAGTGTTCATGCAGTGATCAAGATACAGATTCAATAAATGATTTAAAGTTTTAATCTAAAATGAAGAGAGCCAAAAGAATTAATTAAGGCTTTGTTTGGTCAATAAAATGTTCTTGTAGTAAACAAGAACATATACAGAAAAAAACTTGCCTAAATTAAAATATATGCATTTCCAGTAAACCATAAAATTTTAAAGTAGAAGAATAGAGTATATGGTATTGAAAATAGATAAATAAATAATTCGTCCCACTTTCTCTTTTCTTATAAAAATGCAACTAAAAATATTTTGCTTGATTAGCTACTCAATTTTAAGAATGAACCTAAAAACAAAGTTATATACCCAGAAATACAGATTACATTGCAATGTAATTACTTAAAAAGACATACAGTACCTTGAAATTCAGAATAAAAAGGGCAACATAGGAACAGTGTATTTATTAGTCACTGACAGCCTAAGACTGACAATGGTGCAGCTTAATTTAGCTGAACTTAGCTACACAGTACTTGATAATATCTCTGGTAAGTGATTTGATAAACAAAAATGAAAAAGAATGTACTAAGGTAAACTTGGCTTCATCTTACTGTTTTAAAATTCCTTTATAAAAGATGATTGTGACAAAAAAATGTTGAATTAAAAAATGGGGGGGAACTTACAGGAATGTTTTTTATACTGATAAACATGTAATTTAAATATTTTAAAAGAACTAAAAAAATAAGAATCCATCCCTACTGGACAGACTGATCAGGATTTTATCCTCACACTGCAGTGTAATCAGGTTGGCTACAATACAAACCACTGAAAATATATTTTAGTGACTTTGTACAAAATTAATAATTTCTCTTGATCTCAGTCTACTTGTTGAAAAAAATGTGCGTAATATTTCCTAACTCAGAGAGCTAATGCATCATCTTTCCTCCATAAAATTTATTGTAATTTTGAGAGAGAATAAACTATAGTTAGGTATTTTAGGCCTAAACCGGGTAATCTGTGTTATGACCTTAATTTTACTCACTCTTCAGCTCACCTTCTTTTCTGCAAGAACAAGACAGAAAAATAAATATGCAGTTTCCAAGAATTGTAGCATTTTAATTTTTCTAGAAAACAAACTTAATAGATAACTCTTTAGGAAGTAAGAAGAAAAATAGTCTATATCTTCAAAATTTGGCCAGCCTAAAAAGCTAACTAAATGATTGTGGAAAACAGAAGATTTCAAGAAGAAAAATTATACCTAGGTAGATGATGGATAATGTTCTTCCAAACATATGGAATGTGGATATCTTTATTTTTATTTGGAGAATCAGGCCTTCACAGGAAGATACAGCTGGATTAGCATCCCATTTTATATAAGCTGTAGAAGTTCAGGAAAAGGAGCACAGCCACTGCCCAGATAACAGGACAATTATAGTATTCCCAATTCCCTTCTTTCCAGCAATGCTCCATAATGAAAAAGTTTGATTTTAAAAAAAGCAAAATGCTAGTTTCCAGCCCCTTCTCTGTACATATGCAGGGTTCATGTGATATAGGTCTGACCAATAAAACATAAATTGAAGTCTGGGAGAAGTTTCTAACAAGAGTTTCCCTGATAAAAGACATAAACCAGTGACCTCGTCTTCTCCATACTCTTATACAACCCATAGAATCAGCAGCTTACCTGTCATGACCCAAGAAGCTGGGAGATGACGTTGAAGCCTGAAGCACTGACGTCATCACACTGCTGATGAAACTCCAGAAGCTACCAACGTCCACATTCTTATGTAAGAAACATGACTCAGCTGGGTTCGGTGAGGCATGACTGCAATTGTTGCACTCTGGGTCACTGAGGTAAGAGGATTCAAGCTCTGCCTGGCCAATTTAGGAATTTAGCAAGGTCCTATCTCAAAATTAGTTTTTAAAAAAGGCTGGAGACATAACTCAGTGCAAAGGTCTTGGGTTCAGTCTCCAGTAAAACATACACAGGCCCAAGATCCCTGCCATTTGCAAATAACACAAGTCTAAATGTCAAATTCTCTGAGACTCACCTTCCCGATGTACTAAATAGAATAACTAGAGTAAAATACACAGGTAAAGCCTATTACCTGTCTTGATGCAGACCCTTAGAAAAGATTAATCATATCAGCTGTTAGGGTAATAATGCCTTCGTATGAAGCCCATATCAACAACCTGAGGTAAGTGCTGGTATTTAACCCATTATAAAAACAAGGGCCGCGGAGTTAGCTCAGTGGTTCCGGCGCCTGTCTTGCAAGCGCAAGGACCCGGGTTTGATCCACAGTAACCATATACAATACTGGGCATTGAGACTCATGCCAGCAGCAATCAGTACCACATACCACAGTGCCCGGTATAGTGGTCCATGCCTGTAATCCCAGCACTCAGGAGGCAGAGGCAGGAGGATTGCTGTGATGTGAGTTGGAGGCTGAGCTCAGGGCCAGCCTGAACCACAAAGCAAGACCCCGTCTCCAAAAAAAAAAAAAGAAACTTGGAGCTCTCTGACATTAACCAACTTGCTCAAGATCAAACAGTTAATGAGCAGAGCCAAGATTCAAATTCAGAATCCTTATTCTAGAGTTTAAGTCACTATCATACTTTAAAAAGTGACTAAACATAGCGTGAGTTAATAGCTACAAACTGTTGGCTTCAGTAACTACGATAACACAGACAACTAGGAAAACAAGAACTGGTAGATAATTTCCTAATTTTCAAAACTGAAAAATGATAATTTCTCACTTAATTCTATACAAATTTTATTTTCCTTCTTAAAATTAAAATGATTATCTTTTCTTTACTAAAATAGGAATACTCAAGCCTCGTTAGCAAAGATGATTTTTTTCTTTTATAACACTAAAAGAAAATTAAGAACAGTACATTTCAATCAATAACTGAAACACTTTACTGGAAGCTAAATCATCATGTTAATCTCATCCACAGGAAAAAGTCATCAGTGTGGGTAGAGTACAGCTCTCGGAAAGAGCTCTCTTAGCAAGTGAAAGTTCCCAAGCAAGCAATGAATATGTATCTTGAATTTGCTCTGCAAAGAGCAAAATGCAGATATCTAAATACTGTATTTCCTAAAAAGTATACCATATGCATATTTTCTGAGTGACATAAGACCCTTTTTGTTAAAGAATCACCTAATAGTCCTAAAATCAGAAAGTTGCTGCAGTTATTATCAATCATCACCACCACCATCATCGCCATCCACATAAAGCTTCTCTCACAAGCCAAGATATGTGAAGCTTTACTTTGAGAATATTTTTCTTCAAATATAAGATGTTTCCTTCAACAACGTGAATAAAGAATTTTAAAATTTTATGTTAAAGGCACAGTATTTTTAATGAAAGCTAAGTTCAGAATTAAAGTTTCTAAATTACATTCAGGAAACCGACTAAACTATTTGCAATCGCAATTAGGAAAAGATCCTTGCTCATGGAGTAGGTTTTGACATTTAAAGGGTTTATGTTGTTAACTTTCAATCTAGTTTGACATTTTATCTTTCTAATAAATAAAAATAAATATCATTGAAGGGACAGAGCAGAATGGATGTTCAATAAAATAGGAGTTTTGAATACAGGTTAACACAAATAAAACTGTTAAGTAACCAAATATGTACATTTATAGCAATGTATTTTGGAGGCTAAATAATCTCTATCATACATTTACATCAAAAGAGGTATAGCTATCTCCATTACTTATCATAACAAAGTTGCTATCTTCATTTTCATAAGAACTAGTATATGAAAGAAATTGCTTTCAAGGAAAACATATCAAGGAAAGATGTGTTTGCTTAATACATTCAAAATGATAGAGGCAATAGCATAAAATCCACGTGAACATTATAATATGCTCAATCAGTACTAATTAAGGATCTAATTATACTTAATATCTAATTTGCATTTTAAAAAGGAACACAAAGTATTCTATTTTAGTTCCAAAATTAAGATTCTGAATTAAAACTTTAAAAGAAGTCTAAGTGTAATATATTTATGGAAATAGTTTTCTTAAAAATTAGAACAAACTAAAATGTATATTTTCAAATATGAAAGATAATGTTAAATCTGAATGATTACTCATTTACCAAATGGAAGAAAAGTGCACATACAGAAACAGAGACACTTATAAAGTGCCATTTATGGACAAAAAAGTATTTTTTAATTAATAGAATGCTGTGATTCTGCATGAATTCCCTTCCCCTCTTTAAATGATACTGCTGAGACCAAACCCAGGGCCTCACCTGTGCTGAGCACATAGTTTACCACCATGCTATACCCCCAGCCTGACTGGGAACAATTTTGTTGGTTAAATTGGCCTGGGTTTTAGATTCCTAGAAAACAAATTTCCCTAGATACAGAGGAGGATCGGAGCCGAGGCTTCTTGCCCTGTATAACCATGTTCTTCCTGACCTGGCCTTGCTCATCTTCCTTGCACGCACACACTCAAAGCTATTTCTGCTAGGTAGCTTCTGATCAGTTAATAAACACCTAAGATAAGTCAACTTACCTACTTGTCCATCCTACATTTCACTATATAACTTACTCTATGGTCTAATATATTTGTAATCTCAAGTACCAAACACCTAAAGAATAAAAAGAATAAGCGTAACTTGTCTAAGGCAGAGCTCCACACCCTGCCCTATGAACAGCTTCTCTACCCAACATCCTTCATGCTGTGACCTCTGCTTTATTAGCCACACAGCTGGCATCATGACCAAGTCCTATCAGTCTCACTTTGAACAGCTTCCCCCAGCTGTCTGCCCCGCCCTTCTGCTCTCTACTCCGGCCCCTCCGCAGCTCCTCCCTGTATCACTCAGAATTGGTCTTGCTGTGTCTACTCCATCCCACACATCACTACATAATGTCAGCATCCAAAAATAGCCGTCTTCAAACACCACCTTCTGTCTATGACTTTTCAGCCTGAAATTCAGAATTCTCTATTATAGAGTAAAATAAGTATTTCACTTCTCCCTAACATTTCAGCCATACACCAGAGATTCTGATGACTGTGGTGGTTTTTAAAAAGCAAAAGAATAGAGGGGGAAAGAGGGGGAGGGAAAGAAAATGATTAGGATGAAGTTACTGTGAGAAATCCAAGTACAGTACAAGATCCAAAACGTCAAAAGCTAGAGAAAAGCTCCGATGGCAGAAACAGAGGGGATGGCAGATTTCAGCAATAATGAAGAGAAGGTTGGAAGAAGCTAGATGATTGATTGGATTTGGGAAGAGGGTTCTAATGAAGAGAAAAAAAGTCCATTATGGACTCAGCTTTCTGGTCTAGGTGGCTTGTGTGGATGGTGATTCAATTACCCAGGACAAAAAAATACAGTGTGAAGATCTGTGTGAAATGAGCAAGGCTCTCTTCTGCGAGAGGGCAGACAGCTGAAGCTAACAGCCAAAAAAGTCCCAGTCATTACCAGAACTTGAGGGAGAGAGGAGAGAAGAGGAGGAAAGACAAGGGAAAAAGCGGGGATCGAAGGGAGGGAAAGTGAAAGGAAAGGAGGGGCAGGGGAAAAGGAGAAGCAGAGAAAGGACGAAGGAGACAGGAGACCAGAGCAAGCAGTAAAGCCTTAGCTAGTTAGTGCTGGGCCCGATGAACTCGACATATGGTTACAAGCCCAACCCAACACCGGGTTATTCACTCAGTGCATGGACAAGTAAGCAGACGGGGATGCTTATCCACATGCTGCTGTTTTGAATGCCCAGAACTACAACAGGGAAGCACATGACAAAATTATCTTGCAAGTATAGAGAAAAATCTAGGCTCAAACAATGACTAATAATAGTATATTTGTGACAAAAATATGTAACACTGAAGACAAAACAAAGATAAACAGATCATTCTATTTTTAAAAATCTTACTCTATCTATATGTTGCTGTATTATAGTTATTTTTATTACAAGTTAAGCTTTATTGGCAAAAAATAAAATGTGTGTACACCTCCCTCTAAGAGGTGGCTTTTGATCCCTCTTCACTTGCATATGGACTAGACTGAATGGCTCACTGCTGACACATAGGCTATGGCATAAGTGATGATGTATGCCTCTTTTATGAAGGCTCTACTTCCTCCCTGCTCTCTCATAGCCACCCACTCAGCCCAGCGGAGAGACAAGAGAGCACTAGTTTGGACCTGGAATGTCACCCAAGAGCCCGTGTGTTAGTGAACAGCTTGCTCCCCCAGCCCACACCGGGAGGGGAGGTGGTGGAACCTGTAGGAGGCAGCGCCTACTGGAAGTTATTTCATTGGAAAGTGTGAACTTGAAGGTGTGAACAAGGAAGACCTCAGCCTTTCCTGTCTCTCTTTGCATCCCAGCCCCCAGGAGCTGAGTACCTTTGCTCACTGCGTGATTCCCACCACGATGCTCCACCTTACCCAGGGACAAAAGGAACAGAGCCAACTATCATGGACTGAAACCTCTGAAACTGTAAGTTGATTATGTCAGGTATTTTGTCAGAGTGACAGCAAGCTAACACACAGCACTAACTTGCCAGGCACGTGATTGGACCATTTTCAAGGCAAATCCTCCAGCCCTAGTAAAGCCTTCAGGTGATTGCTGCTCTGGCAAAAAGCTTAAATGATCTTCAAGAGACCTTGAACCATACCCATTCAGCTAAGCCACTCCTGGATTGCTGGCCCACAGCAATGTGTGAGACATTATAGGCCACTAAGTTTTGGAGTAATTTGTTACACAGACACAGATAACTAATACATCAAGTTCATTCTCAATTCTGTGCTACCACTCATGCCATCTTCCCCCGAGGTGTCCTTTTATTACCCATCTCTCAATAACACCCCATCTTTTGGTATCTAACTAAACTTTCATCCTATGGAAAGGTTCTTTTTCCTTCAATTATTATTTTTAACTAGTACATGTCTGTAGTATGCAATGATCACATTCCTCGTGGGGAATTGGTGCATGTACATAACACATCTCAGTTCTTTTTTCATCCTGGTCCTCTGTCTTCTCCATCTCTTGGTCCCCCTCTCCTTCATAAAAGATTTATCTCCCTACTTCTTATTATCTATCTTTATTTTGCTCTTTATTTATAGTTCAGATTTCTCATATTTGAGTTGTGTATCAGTTTTCTCTCACTTAAAATGGTGATGTCAAGGTGCACCTATTTTCCAAAAAAATGACTCAAGTTTATCATTCTTTGTGGCAAAGCAGTATTCCATGGAGTATACGCATTTTCTTTATCCATTCATCCATTGATGGACATATAGGTTACTTCCAAGTGAAGGTGAAAGCCAGGCTTTCACTAAAGTTCAGCCATGCTCGCTTATTGTGACTGCACCTCATCGTGACTCTACTTCGGCGAAAAGCAAGATTGCCTTGCCAGTCAAATCTACAACCACCGCCTCTGTGCATGCTTCAACCAGTCCATGACCGATACCACTTGTATGTTTATGCCCTCTATCATTTACTATATAAATGACTGTATTTTGCATTAAAGGTGGAATAGTTCTCGAAATGCTCCTTAGAGTCTGCATGGTGACTCTGCACATTCATCCTACTGGTCCGAGTTTCCATTACTCCCAAAAGTACAACATCAACATTTAACTCCTATGAGTTGTGTTGCTATAAACATGGATATGCATGTATCATTCATAATATGACATTTTTAACTCTTGTGAAAACCATCTCAATCTTCTTCTCAGTCACGTCAACCTCTAGCTTCTGCTTAGAACACTATTTGGCCACATTATTCACTTAGGCATTTACTCAAACATTCCTCTGTGTTACTGTGCTATGTATATCTTTCCTACTAAAGATGTTGTATCATTTTTAATTGCACTCAGTGCACTATAATTAAGGTACTCAATAAATATTTGCTGAGAAAATCAGCAAATTACACACACACACACACACACACACACACACACACACACACTTTGAAGTATATTTGGATACCATAAAGTACTCGGTAGCAAAATGTACTTAAAGAAGCTATACTGCCTTGGTAAGTCAACATCTCTGGAAACTTTAGTTTCTTCAGTGTTTAATAAGGATCTTAACACTACAGAATAAACAGGTTAAAGAAAATAATGTGTGTGAATGTCTTAAAATGCCTAGCAGTGAGGGTTTAATAAATGTTAGTTATTATTGTTCTTATAACTAAACATAAATTACAAAATACACGCTGAAATTTTGGGTTCCCTGAAGTTTGGATATTATCAAATGGTAATCTAAATTAATACAAATCCTACAAACCAAAATAGAACTCAGACATTCTGTTAAGATAGCCTTTAATTCTTCCAAATCATTTTTAGGTCAATGGAATTACAGCCTGAACCAATTGTGGGAGCGTAGCCTTGATTTTTTTCTCCTGTCCATCCTATTAAGATATTAACTTCAAAGCTTTTGTGGGAACACTTAATTGCCTGCATTCCTTAATAGGCAGCCACCAAAGTAGCTTCCAGATTCACTTTTGACCTTTAAAGTTCTGAGAAGGAATATAAGGCAAACTTAGCAGACACATAAATTTAGACAGTCTCCAAATGACAGAGCTGTACACTTGTAACTGCTAGGTGAAGCAGATCAATTTTTTCACATCAATCAAAACAGAATCCAGGCACCAAGGATATAGCTCAGTGGCACAGCACCTGCCTAGCAAATGCAAAGCTCTGAGTTTGATCCCCAGTACCAAAAGAAAATAAAAGAATCCAATAGACTAACCAATCTATAAAGAAAAATAAAAAAAATTTCTGACCAATTTCCAAACAAGAAAAAAACTTTCTCATTCTTCAATCTGAACCTAGAACATCTTTAAGATATATTATAATTAAAACATATAATTCATAGTTGAACACATAATTTGATCATATTCATAAGGTTTTTTACTTAAGAAGTTAAACATAACAGATGTTCTTTTATCCTAAAAAAATCAGAGATCTATTAAAGAAAATAGGGTGAATTTAAATCACCAATCTAATAATAAAAGAATTCATATTTTTAAACTGTGACTCATATCATCCGGTAAAAAAAAAAAAAAAAAATCCACCTAATTCAAATTCTTATCTTCTGTTTTTCCCACAAATACACCTTAAAAACTAGTTTTAAAAATATACAATATACATTTCACTTTGTACTTGACCCTACGCATCACACAACCTGAAATAGAAATAAAGACTGGGAAATTAGCTTGTTTATTCCACCTTAGTGTCAAACAGAAGTACAAGTAGCATTCAGTGCACGTGCCAGTTACCTTGGAGCTGTCAATCAGGCTTGTTTTGAAACTCTCCGATTTTCAGAGCTGTCAATCACATTGTGTTGTGATAGAGATGTCAGTGTACAGATAATGCTTTAAGACAAAACCCTTACAGGTTAATAAATAAATATTTTATTAATAAACCTGGGCTTGAGTTTTACAAAAATACTTATAATTCTTTAAAAAAAAAAAAAAACTAAAATATAATGTAATGAAGACCAGAAGAATTTGGCTCTTTAGCCAAAGCAATAAGCATGAAGTAACCATCAGGATATTATATTTTGGTAAAAAGAGAAGTATTTACTGTCTGACAACTAATCAGAAGTACTATGACTATGAGTGGGAGTGACAGAATCAAACTGATGTAACTCTGGACTAGCCGGCAAACATTAACACAATACACCCCCTCCCACTTTCCCAGTCAGCCCGGCACACTATCTACCTAGGCATTCACCTCTGAACCACAGCGTCTCTCCCTGCCTCACAGCCCACACTCCTCAGTCAAAAGTCCTGTCTCTTCTGCCTCCTCAAATGCTGAAAAAAGTCTCTCTCTTCTTTTCCCAACCTTAGACTTACTTCACAGTCTATTTCTTTCCAGTAGCTTCCTCACTGACCTGACTCCAGCATCACTCTTCAAATACACACTCCATATCTCTACCACACTCATCTCACTGAAATCCAAACTTGATCCATGTTACCTGGCTATTTGCTGCCTTTAGAATAAAGCCTCATTTTTAGGTCAATAGAACTACATACAAATTCCTGAAAGTCTGGCTTGGTCAGCCTAGAACTCTCCCCCATTGCTTAGCTTAGGCCAGCTAAGCCACTGGGGGCCCAGGAGAGCCAGGCTGTCCCCGGCCGGGACACTCTCACTGTCTTAGCTTGGCAGCTTGTACTCATCCTCCACAACTCAGTTCAATTGTGAGTTCCTCTGGGACTAAGAACTCTGACACAAGCAACTGAGCCATCGATCCTCTCCTCTCCACAATATACAGAAAACAGGACTTCTGTGGGATTATATATGTTGATTTATGCTCTGTACTGCACACTGAATCAACTCCCAGAGAAAAGGAACTGTCTTTAATCTGGACATCACTAGCATTAAAAATATAGATGGCACATAATAGTTCCATATGAATAGCTTGCTGGCTCAATAAAAATTTATATCATAACCAGTTTATTTAAAAATAAAATTAAAACCAGCAGTTTAATGGGGCCAGGGATTTAGCTTGTTTCCAACACCTGCCTTGCAAGCACCAAGTCTCTAGTTCAATCCTCAATAACCACATACAACAATGATGGGCATGGTGACTCACCCACCAGCAATCAGTACCACATACCACAGTGCCAGGCATGGTGGCTCACGCCTGTAATCCCAGCACTCAGGAGGCAGAGGCAGGAGGATTGCTGTGAGTTCCAGGCTTGCCTGGGCAACATAGTGAGCTCAGGGACAGCTTGAACTACAAAGTGAGACCCTGTCTTAAAAAAATAAAGCAGTTTATTTATTGAGACCAGCAAAATATTTTACAAGTATATTACAAAGTAACCAAACTAATCAATATTACAAAGCAATTCTTTGGGCTTAACAAAAATTTTAAGAAACCTATTACAAATTTGCTGTATGAGCTGCCACCATCTCAAAAATCATATAAGATTGAAAAATCTCATTTTATTTTCCCTACTATTCTTTTGCAGGTGTAAAAGTTTCAACCACAATAAATGCTCATGTCCAAAAACACTCAGCACTTGACTGATACACCAAATACTGTTCTGATATATGATAATCTTTATCAAGGGCATCAGTGAATAGGCAATCAAAACACAGGGAGCTGCAAACCAGTTATACTTCATTTACCAGGAAGTTAGTTATTTGGTGACATTAAGTATCCCTAGAATCCAATGAAAATGCAGTGGAAGGAGTCTAGGAGCTGTCAAAGCACATACTGAAGCCCATGCATGGAGATACATGCTCTCCTCTTACCGGGGAGGCTACTGGTCCTCATTCACACTGGCTAGTTTAATTTTAAGCACAACAAGCCTGCTGACTAATTTCTCAGCTATCTACACATTAGACCAAAAAATATAAGAAGTCTAAGAAAGCTAAGGAAGCAGAAATGAGCATAATAGCAGAAAAGGAGAACTGAATCATAAAACTACAATACCACTGGTTAGGTGGTTACTGAGCAATAATTCTATGTAGTATTTGTTTGATGATACAATATAGAAATTAGTATTTATATTTATGTCCAGAGATCATCAAAAACAAGGTTAAACTACTTGACATCTAACAAAATTCAAAGGAAGTAGATGATACATCTAAGAGTAAGAACCAAAGGAAAAAAACAGCAGACTTTCTATTGTTTACAGAATAAATTTTTATAAAACTACATCATTTTTATAACATGACACATGTGACTAATTCTCGTCAAAAATTATCTTGTTCCTGCAAAAGATCTAGAATACCAAAGGTAATCTGAGGCAACAAAGGCAAGATAGGAGGCATCACAATCCCTAACTTGAAATTATACTACAGAACAACTGGAATAAAACCAGCAAAAAACAAAATGAAAAGACTAGATCCAACCATCAAAGGAACAGATCAGAAGATGAAGAAACAACTCCCGATGTACTAAGCCACCTCATCTTTGACAAAGGATCCAACACCCGCAATGGAGGAAAGATAGCCTTTTAATAAATGGTATTAGAAAAACTGGGTTTCAACCTTCCAAAGATTAAAACTAGACCCCTATATTTCACCAGGCATAAAATTAAAATCAAAGTGGATCAAAGATCTAAATGTTAAAACAGAAACACTAAACCTGCTAGAAAATAGGTTAGGTAGAACTCTTGGAGACATTGACTTAGGGAAAGACTTTATGAACCTCAGTAGCACAGGAACTATCACAAAGAATCAATAATTGGGAACTCATCTTATTAAAAAGCTTCTGCACAGCATTAACTCAGTAAAGAGACAACTCACAATGTGGGGAAAAAATCTGCCAATTATTCCTCAGACAAAGGACTACTATCTAGAATATATAAAGAACTCAAAAAATCAGAACCCCTCCCAGCTTAAAAACCCAATCCAAAAATGGGCATCTGAAATTAATAGACACTTCTCAGATGAAGAAGTAGAAACAGCAAATACATATATGAAAAAATGTTCAATATCACTGGTCATTCAAGAGATGCAAATTAAAACAACACTGAGATTCCATCTCCCTTCAGAAAGAATGGGTATTATCAAGAATCAATCAATAACTAATGCTGGTGGGACAGTGAGGAGAAAGGAACCATTCTCCACTTTTGGTGGGAATGTAGACTATGCAACTACTGTGGAAATCAGTACAGAGAGTCCTCAAAAAACAGGGTTAGTGGTCTCACTTGAGCCTGCTATTTTTCTGCTGGGTATATTCACAAAAGAATTAAAAGCATAATATCTAACATATGTACAACAATGTTTTTAGCAGGATAGTTTGTAATAGCTAAATCTTGGAAACAGCCCAAAGGCCCATCAACCAACAAATGAATAAAGGAAATGTAGGTTTTTTTTTTTTTTTTTTTAAGGTTTTTTGAGACAGGGTCTCACTTTTGTGGTTCAGGCTGGCCCTGAGCTCAGCCTCAAACTCACATCATAGCAATCCTCCTGTCTCTGCCTCCCGAGTGCTGGGATTACAGGCGTGAGCCACCACGCCCGGCACTGTGGTATGCGGTACTGATTGCTGCTGGGCATGAGTCTCCACACCCAGTATAGGTATGTGGTTACCGGGGAATCGAACCCGGGTCCTTGCGCTTGCAAGACAGACGCCGGAACCACTGAGCTAACTCCCCGGCCCC
>PVIR01013397.1:0-33266 GCA_004026965.1 Petromus typicus
TGTTCAAACTCAACATTGAGAATCTGTACCTGTGCATGTCACATCTTGATTTTCATGTTTCCCACTCCCTGGTCCTCCTTACAACCTCTGCCTCCTATATACATAAGCTTTGCTTCCTTTTTTTACTATCAATTTTTTTTCTTCCCTTTCTTTACCCTACCCACCTCTTCCCTTTTCCTTTTGCATATTTTCTTCCTATTTAAAAGTACATATCGTACATTTTGGTGTTCATTTACATATTCAACTTTTCATGCTAATGGAGTGTCACAGCTTTTTGGGCTCACTGCATCCTAACAGTGATTAGATCCTGGTGTCACTGGAAACTATCAGAAGGGCCCAGCAATTGGAGCCTGTTTTATATCCAGCCTTCAGTACTATGGAATAGCTTTTACATCTCTTTTGGTTGTACTTTTCTGCTGTACTTTTCAGAATGTTAGAATAATACCTGAGTTAATCAAAATTGACCTCCTGCTGTCTAAAAAGATGAGGTCAGTCTTCTCAGGCATTATATCTGGAACCATGGACAGAGCCAGGATGAGTCAGCTGATTGGGTGAGTCTATTTTGCTTGACCATGCTGCTTTCTGTGAAAAGATGGGGAACCTTTCTTTCTTGGTAACACTTGTTGAACATTTGTTGATTTCTGTCCTCTGGAGTCCAGCAATCTCCCTGCTAAGGAGGTTGAGTGACTCATCAAAGTTGTAGGATCCTATATAAAAGGTTCTCTCATGTCCTGAGTTTCGTGACCTTAATCTGTGTTTATGTGTCACCAAGTAAAGTACAGTAATAATAGTACAGTTGGCTTAGCAAATCTACTTCCTCACGTAACAATTCCAGATCTTTGTTTGTTAGTATATCTATGATTATAAATGAAAAAGCTTCCCCTCATCAGGCAATAACTTTCTTTGTATTCATAGAAAATATAAATAATAATTTTAAAAAACCTATAATTGCTAAATAGGAATTTATTTTTATACTAATTTTCACACCTTGGTTATGTTTTTACTTTGAGGATATGCCTTGCTCACTTATAAATTCAAATCTTATATTTTTCAAATTGTTGTTGTTTTTTATTTTTCCTACTACCAAATTTTCTTCTAGATGATGTATTTATTTCAGAGATCAAACAATTCGATATCCAGATTCCCACTAGTCTAGTAATACATTTGTCTTGTCAAATCAGTAAGCCTACTAAAGAGTTTTTTTGGGAAAATCAGTTTAGTAAACATTTTTCAAAAATGCCCATTTAGAACATGGACTCTTATTTTCTTAATTTAAAGCTAAAATTTCTTCTTCAGGAATGTTTTCTCATGTTTGTTTTTTATTAAACTGGAGTGAGAATGGCTGTAGTTTTTAGATTCTCTCTTGTCTTTGCTAGTCAGCCTTTCCCCACTAATATATACTTGTCAGTCTACAGGGAACAATATTCCTCAGCTAATCATTGTCCAAAATGAAAAATAGCGAAGTGTCAGATTTTTAGAAGTACTTCTGTTGAAGGAAAATTTAAATTCTAGGCACTAGATACTTGTATCAATGTAAAATTTGAAAATATTTTCACTTCTGTTATGAAACTTGGCTGCTAGATTGAAAACACAGACATTTAGGTCATATAATGAATTTCAGCCAGAATCCTGAAGCACACTTACTAGAAAATACCTGCAAAGATCTTCAATTAGTATTTTAAAGTGAGTACTATGAAATGGAATTAGTATTTTGAGATGGAATTCTGTCTACATTTCATTCCATTTCCAGGGGCTCAGTGCTCTTGATTCTTGTCTTCATAAAACAAAAGCTTCATATCTCTACATAGTCAGCATTAAGTGCAGCTACTGAGGAAATGAGTGAACAGATACCTCAAAATCAAACTAAATCAGATGCCACGATTGTCACTTTTGAAGTCAATAAAGCCGGCCCATAAGCATCAAATGCAATCTGATTGGAAAGTCATGTGAAGAAATTTATCTTAAAACTAAATTGTAAAAAATAAGTAAGACACATGATTCTATAAACAATACAATCAGTTGGGAATTCGCATTGCATTTGCACGTGAACAGTGCAAAGCTTATGGGGATTCAAGATCTCTTGAACTGGGGGATTAAAAATGATGGCATGCTGACCATGCTTCATCACTCTTTTAGCTATGTATTGTAAATTTAGTTCCACATTTGCAAAGATCAAGGAAGAGATGGAAAGAGAGAGACTGAAAAAAATCTTCACAACCTCACATGTGGGGCCACTTGTAGAGAAATTGAATGTGAAGTCATGCATGCCATTAAATCAATTCATTTGTACTCCCCAAAGTGTCCTTTCCTCTTCTTAGAAAAAAATCATAAATAGCTGGAGCTAATATAAATAGCCCAAAGCCACATTTAGACTAATGCAGCTTAAATGAGATTTTAACCCTAGACCTCTCTTTTTAAAAAGCTTACTTTCTAATTGGATAGTGCATTTTATAGAAAACTGAAGGATATAATGTTGATTAGGTTCATGCAATGAAGGAAAAGTTGCCACCCTGAGGTCAACATGTGTTGACTCTGAAAATGACAACTAATGTCCACAGTTTGAGATAATGGCTGTCTGTGGTGTGGGGGATCATTAGGAATTCTGCCTCAGACTTTCCAGAATATTCATAATAAATGCAAGAATGGCAAAATCTGAAGGAGACAGTTCCCCCCCCCCCGGAGTGCTTTTTATAAGTCCTGCCCACACAGCTTGTAGGTTAATAGAGGTGGAACCATAAGGTTGGACGCAATCAGCTGTGATTGTGGGCTTCTAGGCACTGATTCAGTTTTGCCTTGAGTTCCCAACACAAGAATGCAATTAAGAAACAAGCACTTTAATGATGTTAATGATTGGTGCTCAGAACACAAAGGTGTTAGATTAATCACGAAGTCTGAGACTGATTCCAGCACAAGCCCTTCTCAATACATGCTTTTACTCCTTCTGTCTCTTGGAGTCTTTAGTGTTGCTGCTAAGATGGAACGTGGCCGGGTTTAAGCATAAATCGGTTTCCTGGAGCCAGGGATCTAATCAGTTCTTTTGTCACAGTTACGGTGGTAAGCAACTGTATTTTCAGAAATACAACTAAAATCTTCTCTGAAAGCAAAAGTTGAAATTCAATTTAATTCTGAGGTATTAAATAATTAGAATAAGTTTTTTTTTCAAATTCCTCCTGGATAAATAAAGACTAAAATATTTCTAAGAATATATACACAGTATTATATATATACACATAGGTATATAGATACACAGATAAGAACATCTGTATTTATTCCTATGATTATATTTTATTAGGAAATTACATTTTAATCCCCCAAAATTGCACATACCTTTAATTGTAAACAAGTTTTGTCCATTGAAAGGTAATAAGTGCATGGTATAATATAGAAATAACTTGATCTGTCTTTATTTTTAATAGACATACTGGATATAAGCCATCGGGAAGTAACGTGGGGGAAGTAAAGACAGCTACCTACTGTATTTTTCAAAATGTTACACTTGTCTTTGAACAACAAAGTGTAGTCATACATCTCCTCTCACAAAGTTCTTTGGACAAAGATCTTTTAGCATAGAAAAATGTTCTTCATAAAATGCAAAAATAAATATCTCTTTTAGAAAATTGTATTTTTCTCTGAGTAGTATGTTCAGAGGAGACAGGTGGAAGACAGGACAGCTAAACACCTCAAGTGCGGCTCACCTGTTAGAACAAGGTAGATTCTGAAGAACACAGACCAGAATTTCAGTAGGAAACAGTGCGGCAAAGTGGTTGTGGCAGCAGAAATGCTGCGTGGAA
Organism: Petromus typicus; assembly: GCA_004026965.1. NCBI lineage: Eukaryota > Metazoa > Chordata > Mammalia > Rodentia > Petromuridae > Petromus > Petromus typicus. The sequence goes on from PVIR01013397.1 coordinate 3,792, forward strand.
ATAAAAGGAGAAGACGGATGCTCAGGCCCCATCAGTGGCTGTGTTTCTAATCCCCGCATAGCAGTGAACATTGCAGCTGAGGGCGACGGGGTGACCTGAGCAGTCTGCTGTCGCCGCTTCTCTCTGCCCTCCATCTCCAATAACCCTGAGCAGCAGGTCCTCTGATGTAAAGACATTGCAAGGCCTTTGGTGAATCCAGTCCTGTATAATTCCTTTCCTCTTTCTCAGATTCACTCGCTGCTCAGAACTGCTCTCTGCTCTACCTCCATCTTTTGAAGACTATTTACCTTGTGTGTAGCACTCCCCCACCCCTGTGGCTTCACCCCTGATCCCTTCCCTACCTTCCCCTCACTCCATCTCTCCATCCTTCCCTACTATCTCCCTACTACCTGTTCTCTAGCTTTTATTTTATACTTCAGTTTCCTCAGACAGGAAGGACAGTGTATTATTTAAAGCTTGAAAGCCCGATTTGCTTCACTTAACACGATGTTCTGAAGGTGCATCAATTTTCCTGTAAGTGTCTTAAATTTGTATTTCTGAGTGAGGAATGGGTAAACTGAAATGAGGACTCCATGATGTGTAAAGAGCACATTTTCTTTATCCACTCATCTCCTGATGAACATACAGGCTACTGCTCCTACATTAGCTATTATGAGTGTTAGGTATTGCGGATGTGAAAAACAATAAGAAAATCAAGATGGAGCAAAGGGTGGAGGAGACAAAGGGAACAGGAAAGGAACTAGGAAGTGTTAGGTGTGTGTTTATACAGAACTAGGTACATGTTTATACGGAATGTAAACAGTATGTACTACACATATGCATTAATAAACTGAAATTTTAAAAATCACAGAAAGTTTAAATATTGAAGATTTTATTGGCTGCATTTCAGGCCTTCTGGAAGCTGCAGAAGGACTTATATTTGATTTTCCAAAAATCATAACTACAGTCATTGGAAACACCAAGCCAAGAGCTGACCTTCTTTTGCACATAATGATACTATGCAGGTTCGTTTCTGTATAGGTGAGGTCAGAGTAAATGCAAAACTTGTAAGAAAAATAAGTAAGCTGAAATCAGCTTCATCCGGTTTTAAATTCAGAGACGTCTGAGTAGAAACCAATCTGTTTTCAAAGAGGACTAATTTTTTTTATCTTTGTTGGTACATTAAATATACACATCATGATTGCACACCATAATGAGAATTTGTACCAGTATAAGACACAACTTAATTCTCATTTTTTCCCATAGCCCTACCCACCCTACCACCCCCCATATACATAAAATTTGTTTCCTTACTTTTTTGTTACAATCTCAACATTGTAAAGAGGACTAATATTTTACATCCCACATAGCCCCCAAGGGAGGTCGCTGGGTGCTAGCTCCTGTTCCAGGTAACAGCAATCCTCACTGTTGTTACAGGACAACTTTCTGCTGGTGTCTACATCAGTGGTTTGCTGGGAAACTATTAAAACAGGAGATGTTCTAATTCTGAAGACCTCAAATGTACAGTCAGAATGGAATTTAGGAAAAAGGCAGTTGAAGTGTATTGATGGGGCAGTAAGGAGTAAAAGGAGTGAGGAAGAAGAGCAGAAGGACTCTATCCCAGGTTCCTGAGTGCCTGAGACCCACACGCAGGACCCTGTTTTAAAGATATCTTTCTCCCTTATTTTCTATTAGTTGACTGTAATTCTGTCTTCCTCAGTAGTGGCAAGACGCCAGCTTCCCTCTACCCATTTCATCAGGGATGTTTGTACTGAATTTATTAGGACCTTGGAGCTGATCCAGCACAAGGCATTTATTTTCTGTGATGACATTGGACCCTAAAAGGAGCATTGTCTCTGCAAGCACAGAGAAGCTGGTCAGTAGTACTGAAGCCCCAGACCTGGGCCATCTGGCTCTTGGACTGCACTTCTGTGAATTGCGTGTTCTGACCGACTGTTGTGGTTCGCTTTAATAGATTCACACTTTTCTTCCCATTCCTTCCAATAAAATGTACTATTTTTAAATGTGGTATAAACACACAAAATATCATGAAGTGACCTTACTTATTAAAGCTGATGTGCAAAGGGAATCATATTATACATCATGAAAATGTTTGGATGATGGTAAATGTGTGTTTTTAAAATTTTTAGTTGGTTACAACTGGGGATATGGCTTGTGGCACCATGTCTGCCTGGCAAGCATAGGACCCTGAGTTCGATCCTTGGTACCAACAATTACATAAAATAAAATAAATGTTAGTTGGATTCTGGTAGCAGAGGACGTGATGGGATTTTTACATGAAGCAAGGGAAGCTCTGCGTTATTACCCCGCAAAGATAAACTGTATTAGATGTCTTCTCCCACAAAGCAGAAGGAAAGCACTCCTCTCAGGTTTTTCTTCATTGTTTCTTTAGCTGTGCAAACATGCTGGCATTTCCCCACGGTTAGAAACGGGACCAAAACAGATCTCGATCTGACTCCATTTTCTCTGCCGCTAATCTTTCCCTATTTCTTGTTTGTCCAGCCAAACTCCTGCAATGGTTGTCTGTGCTTATCTTCTCTGATTCTCCTCATATCTAGTTAGCCTCATGCCCTTTCACTCCACCAGAACCTTCCTTGTTCAAGTCAACAGCGGCCCCTGAGTTGTGGAATCTGATGATTCAGTTTTCAATAACCTAATCTGGGCATTTGGCATGGTGATTGTACCTTCCTCCTGGCCCTTTTTTCCCCCTTGGCTTCTGTGATGTCACACACTCTGGCTATATTTCAGCGGTGTCTCTTCCCATCAACCTCCTCAACTCCCTTTTCATCCTTCTTTTGATGTCTTCATGTCAAGTGTTGCAGGTCTCAGCCGCTGCTTCTCTCCTGTTTCTCCTGGACTCTCCTGTGGTTGTGGGGTCTTAACATGCCTCTGTGCCAGCCAGCCTCTTGAAGGTCGGGACCTGCGGACAGAAAGGACAGAGTCCCCGGGGGGCTTCTCTGGAGACTCAGGGACCCCTTGGTGAGCCCAACCTGTGTGTGCAGTCCGGGGAAGGCTCTCGCCAAAGCACTGGTGCTGCCATCGACGACGCTGATTATGTCACGGACCGGTGTCGCATCTGACATGACACAGACAATCTGTAGTGCTGAGCATGTCCTAGAACCCAGCGAGGTCACTGAGAGGCTGCGGTGCTGCCCGCGAGCTCTGTCAGGCGGTCACCTCCAGCCACACCCTAGCAGCCCTGCTCTGAGTCCGCCGAGGACACTTACCTATCCCACCAAGGGACAGCCGAGTGCATGTCAGAACACACGCCCTTCTGTGGACTCCAGGCTTCTCTCCCTAGATCAAAGGTCACGGTTTCCTTCCTCTCTGTGCTCAGCCACTTCAGACTCCAACTATGCAACTTCTCTTGATTCCATTTTTTATTTCATGCACCACAATGCATCCAACAAGAAATGCTGTTGGCCAGACCGCTCCTGTGTGCTCAGGATCCATCCCTCACGCGTCCTCATCCCAGGCAGCGTCCTCTGCCACATGAGTTTTAGCTCTAGTCTCTTCACAAGTGTCCCTGCTGCTACACTTAAAACCATTTATTTTATTTTACAGTGTATATTTCTTGGTACTTTCAAGGTAATTGGTATATAGGAAAGTAGAAGAAAAATGAGATGCAAGGAATCTTTTCAACGTGATAGGTACATAGTATAATTCTTACTTGGATGTGATGATAATATAATATAATATATAATATATACATTTTAAAGTATGTCTTTGAATATTATTGGAATTTTTGATATAGCTCCTGTTGTAATGTTAAAAGATGCATTGAGATAATAGCAAAATAATGAAGTCTGAAATGAATGAAAGCATAAATGCTTCCACCTCAGTGAAATGTATTTTAGTACAAAAACTAGTCTGTTGTCTCGGGAAGATGACAGAGTAAGATGGAACCCAAGACCCCAGCATCCACCCATGTGCTGCTAACCCATCAAACTGGTAGATATGAAGGGTGCTAACTTTCTGATCATGTTATAATGAATGCACAACTGACTCTAGGAGCAAGTATCACAGGAAACTGATCTTTGCACAGGAGGAACTCAGTCCTTCCTGTAGCAGGGTTAAAGCAGGGAGTAACTTGTTTGAAAAGGTGAAGCTCCTTGGCTGGCTTCGGAGACAGAGGAGCCATGTCACAGCAGCCGAGGAAGTCTCTAGGAGCTGAGTGCAGCCTTTGGCCCCAGAGTGGAAAGCCAGAAGGTGCCCCTGCTCCTCTACCACCAAGAACTCAGTGGAATGAGGTGGGAAGTTCCCTAGAGCTGAAAGAACAGCTCATCCTACCATGATGTTAGCCTGGAGTCCATGAGGAGAGAATCCAGTCAGTCACACCAGGCCTGAGCTTCCACCTGCTGCATTGTGAGCAAGTAAGAAGAGATTATTTTAGATTTCTAGCTTTGTAGGAATCTATTGTGCAGAAGTGCAAGACTAGTATATCGTATTTGTTTTGCTTCACTTGTTTCTCTTCTCTACTTTTAAATAGTAAATCATTTAATGCACATACCTTAATTCAGCCTACAAAAGATTTCTGAATCAGGAATCTGATGAAAAGAAAAAAAACGCGAGAGTAAAATACACCTAAGTGGCAATTCTGTGTATGGGGAATAGAAAAAAAGCAGAATTAAATAACATTTGTTCAGCTCATTTGACCTTGCAATATATAAATGTGGACTTTGACCCTAATGCTCCAATTATGCTATGATTGTATGCCAATCATTCAGCCTAACTCGTTATACATTTTAATGTATTAAATAAGGTACTTTGACAAATTTAACTGTTACAATTATCTGTGCAATACAATCGTGAGGTTAAATAATTCTCTAAGTTTTAAATAATATTATTTTGGTCAGCTTTTCCATGACTATAACAAAACACCTGATGCTCACCACTTAAAGGAGAAAAGGTTTGATTTAACTCACAGTTCCAAATTTTTCCTGTGTGAATCAGTGGCTCCAAGAAGGGAAGTGCGTAGTGAAGAAAGGCTGCTTTCTTCATGGTGTCCAGCAAGCAGAAGAAAGGGGAGGTGCACCAGAGAGGAAACAGATTGGCCAGGAAGCAGACGTGGTCACAGAGACACACCTCCATCTGTGCTTCACCCAGACATTCCCAGATGTGTGCTTCACAAATCCTGGCTTCTCCATAAACCACTGACAATCAGTCTTAACCATCACAGACCCCTCTGCATTAACCTAGACATCTACAATTTAAATGCTGACTATGAAAATATTACATTCTGAGTTTGTCAACAGACATTAAAATAATTTGAAATCATATTGAAGTATTATAAATATGTCAATATAGAAAAGATGACAAAATTTTAGAATGTCAAGGAAATCTTCTGATCAGGCCTGAATTTATCTAGTGAAAATTTTATAGCATATTTTTGTCCACCAGAGGGCTCCCACATGATTTCTTCTGGCATTAAAATTTTTATGAATTATTCAAGTTTGGAGACTGGAAATGAGAACAATGGAGATATAATAAGATATCACCAAGGAAAATAAATAACAAGGAGTATGTTCCTTTTCGTGCACAATGTTATAATAAATTTCTTACTTTGTATAAAATAATTGAATAAACAGTTAAATCATGAGGCATCAGAGACTTACTTCCTGTCATTTGCATGTGTAACTTATTTTTAACTCCTTTCCCATAAGTTAAAGACAATCCTCTCAGACATTTACAGATATTAAAACAATGAGAAAAGCCAAGATGGTCTGCAACAATAATGTCATAATGTAAAATATGCAGACATGAATCATACTTACCATTAACCTAACATATGCATAAGAAGATTTCCACATGTACACATACATATAAATTGTTCCAGTTTGGCTGTGTTTTTTCTATGGATGTCTCAGAAACCTACCGAGAGTTTTGAGTAAAATCTAACAGCCATTCGTGAAGGCAAGAGTGGAAATAATTTGTCTCTTGACTGATTCCAGAAGCCATAAAGATGCTGAATTTCATGTCAAAATGTTTTGTTTTTAAATTCAGAAAATTTTTAAATAATTCTGTTTGGGTATTAAATACAGAGCACTGGGAAAAAATGAGCAGATAACTTCGAGTCTGTTGAATCTGTTTGCTCTCCTGAGAAAAACAAAACATGACTTGGACATGCACTGGCTTCTGTCTTACATTTGTAATGGTATAGAATGCCTCTGACAAATTTGAAATACAGCTTCACTAATTCCATAGTGCATTTGGCTGCTCTTACACAGTGACTTAGTAGAATGTGCAACACGATAAATGCATCCTGCTTCTTGATTTAAGCAGATACTACTATGTGGGAGGTAGAGCCGTAATATGGGGATTTGTGTACATATTTACCCTAGACAAGAGACACAAAACACATGTAATCATGAGGTTGCTTTCTCATGGGAAGGATGGAAGGATCGAGTTGGCATGCTAATGAGGCTTAAATAAATTTTACATAATCGTTTGGCAACATTTAAAACTTGGTTAATTTCCAGCTTGCGATGGCTCAGCATGTTCAGAGGTTTCGTTAATACTGTGTCATCTATGGGAATTTTACAGTGTCAGATTTTTTTAATTTTAATTTTTATTTATTTTTATTTATTTATTTATTGACACAGTTTCACTTTGTAGTTCAGGCTGACTCTGAGTTTAGTAGGTAGCCCAGGTGAGCCTTGAACTCACTGTAATCCTCCTGTCTCTGCCTCTTGAGTGCTGGTATAACAGACATGAGCCACCAGGCATAGCGTCATTGTATGTGGTTTCTGATTGCTTGTGGGCGTGAATCTCCATGCCCAGAGTTGTTGTACATGGTTACCGGGAATTACACTCAGGACCTGCTGCTTAGAAGGCAGGCACCGGAACTACTGAGATAAATCCCTGGTCCTACAATGTCAGATTTTAAGTGGTGTCTATTACTAATCTCAAAACTACACTGATAGAGATATGGCTAGTAATATTTCAAGCTACTTTAAGTAATGTGTAAGTGGGTATTTGACACCTTTGTTTATATGCATGGGTTATTAAATAACCTAAATTAACACTATAATAGGGTTGATTATATAATCAAATGATTCCATCTAAGCTATGATATACTATGCAACTGTTCAAAGAGAAAGTTTTCTCTCTGCACAGATAAAGGATGCTGCCAAAGATACAGTAAAATGTAGCAAAGATGTCAAAAAAAATCAAGATGTAAAATATGTATAGTGAGGAGTTTGACTACTTTTCTGTACTTTTAAGACTATTATATATTTACAAGTAGATATTTTTGAAATGCCTTGTAAACATTCCATAAATAAGAGGGCAAGATGGAAACAAAACAATAGAAAAGATAGAAAAATATTTTTGTTTCCATTTCCCCCATGAGTATGGATTACATTTCATACCAAGTGCACAACTAGGGATTTTATTGTTTGAACTTCGTAGGTTGTTTTTGAGTTTTTTATCAAAAATTGTCCTGCCAGTAAGATTACTGAATATGCTCTTTCTCTGTAAGTCAGGATGGCGATAGCTTTTACATGTGAATAATAAGGTCTCATTTATTAAGATCTTATTGTGCACTAGACAGATTTATTTAATTCTCACACAACTGATCAGGTTGAGGGTTCATATTTTTGCTGCTTGGTGAATACAGAAGAGAGAGGCCCTGAAAATTTAGTATCTACTCACCTAAGAAACAAACTGGGCAGCGTGGAGAACCTAGCTAACACACTCCACAGCCCACCTTCCTATTGTAATGATCTGTTGCACCTGTGTGCATTAGATTATATTTCTGAGGGTTTAAAACACCACACTCCATTTTTAAAAAATTAAAGATGAAATAAGGTAAGTTTTTAGTGCCTCATATTCCTGGACTAGCAGTTATCTTTCTTGGGTTTCTTGTTTTCATCCTAGGGCCATAAGATATCTTCTGTGACAGTGTTCCCACATTGCGCCCTCTGGATTAGTAGAACTCCCCACTTCAAAAGGTTCATGGGAGCACCAAGAAAGTGTGTCACACCGCAGGTTCTCTATTATTTGAAGACTTACAGTACATGGGTGCACAGAACTAGTGTTCTCTTTGCCAAATGCCATCTTCTGCTCCTCTTTCACATCAGGTCTGATCCATAGATCCTGATATTTGAACCTTCTATTACCACGGCAGATTGGCTGTATCCAGAAATGTTGGGGCAGAATTTCGCTGTTCAGATTCTCTTTGTTCTCTCCCTTTGCATTCTGTTTCTGTAACATGTCTTCAGAAATCTGAGCCTTTGCTGTCGTCTCACAAAGGTGAAATGAGGGGAAACTCCTATTTGTGCATTCTGCTGTTTGTGATCAGCATCTCTAAAAAAAGATTGGTGGTGGGAGATAGGAAGAAAATTGAGTAAGAGATAGCTGGAAATTGTTGACCAATGCCCGCATAATTCCATCCCCCATGCCAGAGATAATTGAGAAATGACTTTTCGGGTGCCATTTATTATATAAGCTTTCACAAAAATGACTTTGCAATCTAAAGTGAAACAAAAACAAACAAACCTGCCTAAAGCATTGAAATTGAAAAAATCATCAGAGTTTATTTTTGATTATAGCTAGACATGCTCATTTAGAAAAAAAGATTTCAAAACGTTGAGACTGACTTAGTCAATAAAAATAATGTTTTTCACTTGGTACTTTAATGTTACATTTATTATTTAAGTTAATGATTTCTGCTTAGTGTAAATTGTGCTTCAATCTTTTGTTTGAAATTTTTTTCAGATCTTATATTTTCTGTTACATATTAAAAGTTAACGGGTAGCAGTCAGAATTAAAGGCAATGCAAGAGCTTTTCTTATCCCACACAAGGGCAAATGTGCTAGAGAAAACCTACGTGACATTTAGTCACCAAAGATATTTATGAATAACTGATGTTATTATTAAATAAAGACAAACATAACACTGTGTCAGACAGTCAGAAAGCAAAAGATTGTTGGTGCAAAAAGAAAGAAAATAATTTGAGATTATATTTGTTTACATGAATCACAGCTGATTACACAAAGGATTTGGAGAATCTTACCAAAGAGTTCAGATTTAAAAAGGGATGTAAAGTTATGGAGGAAGTCAAAATAAGGGGCCATAAGTACAAAAGTAAAGACAAGCATGCTATTCCCATGCAGACTTTTATGTTGGCTGACTACCTCTGCATTTGTAAAAGACTGCTGTATGGTCTGAATGTTCTCATTGTACAAAAATCAAATCACTTTGAAAGTCAATCGAAGATTTATCATTTTCATATTTTTCAAAAGTTATCTGATCAGACAAAGCACATTAAGATAAAAAAACGCCCTCTCATAAGGACTACCGGGGTTTTCCTAGTTCGATGGATGAATCTTGCCAGGCCTGCACACGGTGCTTGGTCCCTCTTTCGCCCCTCCTGCTTTCAGTATGGATGTGACTGAACATATTCATCTGAGAAACATGTTCTGAGCACTAAGGTGTCATCTTCATAGGGCTTCTGGATAAGCTAGGTCTCAGAGTGACCTTGTAGTTTGAATGTTAAATGTACAATGCTGTGTCCTTCTTTTCTCTGTTGTCTTGAAATGGGTTTCTACATTGTACAAGAATCGTGGCCAATACTTGCAGAAATGCTAATGTATGAGCGATGGATATTGTGTCCTCATAGGTAATGAGAACATTTACTAATAATTGTAGCATAGAGGAGTATGTACTACATGTCAGTTAGCTGGTATAAACAATTGGATGTGTCAATGTATAAAGATAATGGAATCAGTGAGTAAAATCTCCATAAAGGAAAATTAATTAGAACACAGTGATCATAAAAACAGAAAACTTGGAGCAGTGAAAACATCCAACTTCAGGGCTCAATGTAAAAAAAGTTCTCTTTGCTGTATTGTGAGTGGTCTTAGAAGTGAAAATAAAAAGTTCTGGAATGCTTCTGTGCTACCGTGGTAGAAGTCTTATCAGAGGGCAAACAGACATGGCTTAAATAGCACTTAGACAGTTGCTCTGCTGGAGGAAATAGCAGTTCACCACCCATGTCCACAGGGGAAGATTCCTGTACATGACTAACACCATAGAAATGTCTTCCCAGAGGAAGAGTGGATGCACACATTTAGATTAGGCCCTAGCCTGTGTCAAAGTTACATGTTAAGTTACTTGCCGTTATATATTAACATTTAACAGGTGGCACAGAGGTCGTTAGTAAACTATTTATGCAGAAAAGTGATATGATCATATCTGTGTGAGAAAAAAATTAAATCCATTTCCATTCTGAATGACCTAGGGATTTTAATGAACACTATGGAAATATTAATACCTCTTCTGAAACATACTATGATATCCTCATTGTCATAGTAGCTGACTACAAAATACATACACTAACATGACTGTGAACATATATACTTAGTCACCGGGAATGTCAGGTACCACTTGCCTGTTAAAATAGCGTCATGATTTTGTTACAATTCAGCTACAGCAGTCTCCACTGATGGGCGGGGAGAAGCACACTGACCATCTTATTTCGAGAGAACTTCAGGAAGAAGACCTTGGGCAAGATGAGAGAGAGTTGCTAGAGCTGATTTAAGCCATTTTCCTCCCCAGTGTTATAGCAGTGCCACATGAGAACCAAGGTTAGAGATTAAACTATGTGACAGGAGATGAAAATGTCACTCAAGAAAATGCTGGAATGTGTAATTTTTAGATTCTTTTTTTTTTTTTTAATTTTTGATTCTATTGGCACTTAGTCCAATGTGTCACTCTAACCCTCCTCCTTAAACTCCATTCTATGGTGCATCCAAATAGAAGAAAATGTATGGTTTTTTCCATTTCAAATAATGATGAAATAGATGATTTTCACCCAAAGTGTTTATTCACCCTCATTGCACGCTAACACACTCGTTCAATCAGCGAGTCCTTTATTCCCAGCATTACTGTTTTACTTAAGAGATAATGTCAAAGAATTGAACATTGTGACTGGATAATGCTCTCCTGCTGCAAGATAAATGCTCAGGCATTTATTGAAAATAAATGTTGGAAGAAAGCCAGGGCTTTTATTTTTAAAGAGGAAAACTATTTTCTAGTCACAACTTTCAGTGCCAGAGACATTATAACTATCTTACCTCACAGTTTTTTTTTTAAGTAAATTGAGATCATCTTAGAAGTGCAACACAATACCTAATTTGTTCTCACCTATATGAAAGGTAACACTCAAGCTTCTCTTCTAAGGCATAAAATTAAATCCAAATATGCTACTTGTTTGGTGAGAAACACTGAATGAAAGCACTGGCAGCATATTCCATCATCTCTCTAGCGTGATTGTTTAGATGCGGTTTTTGCTTTTTTAAACAAAGTGGATTTTAATATGCATGTGGAAAGGGAATTATAAAATTTAGTGAAGCATTTTTTTAACTTTAAATATTTTGTCACTGATAGGCAGCAATGGTTACTGCTATCATACTGATAGGTCTGAAAGGCACAAAAGTAGCAACTCAGGGAGATTTTAATGGCAAAGGTAATGTGCTGTGTTCCAAGGTAATGATGATTTTGATTCTACCAGTCTTAGTGGAGTGCCTTGTAGTCTTCAGATCACCACAAGGCTCACACTTTCCCTTACTGTTAAGACGTAAAAGCGTACCATTTGATCTGACTAGTTAACAGTGGGCGATAGATGTTCTGTGAACCAAAACTCACCTCTTTCTCAATACCCACTGCTATATTCCAGTGTGTGTGTGTGTGTGTGTGTGTGTGTGTGTGTGTGTGTGTGTTTGTAAGAGGAAGACAGAGAAAGTGAGAGATAGACGTTACTTTGATATATGTGAAATGTGTGGTTTATCAATAGAGGCACAAATAATATATGCATTGAGTTCATTTGTACAATAAAAAATTCTAACCAGTTTCTGGATCCTTTGCAATAGAGAACTTATATGAAAGAGCCTTTAGTTTTATACATACCCACCTATATATATGTGAATGTGCTCTCTCTATATTTAAATTTTTCCTCATATATATATATATATATATATATATATATATATGTATGTATGTGTGTGTGTGTGTATATATATATATATATATATATATATATATATATATATATATATGATTAAGAAAAATTTAACACTTATACTGGCCAGCAAACATGGCTTTAAACAAATTTTCATCTTTTCAAATTATAAAAATAAGAATCAATAACTAATAAGTACTTTTACTTACATGATAAGAGTTATTTAATGGTATTAGTATTTTTGTAATAATTATGGTAATAACTCCGTAAAGTTTTCACACAATGCTTCAAGAATTAATAGTGCTTGCTTCTCTAGAACTTATTTGTTCTCAAGAGTGAATTTATGAGCGAGTCATGCGAATATTGCCTCACCACTACTGCAAGTTCATCGTAAACGTGTGCCTGCTATGAATGTTCTTTCTTGGACATTTGGAAGAATCTTTCCTCTCATTAAAAATGACACATTTAAACATCATGCTAGTGGAACATTGGCTTCTCTGGCCACTTCAGGAGATTATAATTTAAAAGATATATTCTATATCTAAGATTTTCTAAAGAAATACATCTACCTATTTTCCAGGGAGCCAGATAATTCCAGACCAATGCACAGGGAGTTTCCATAATGTGGTCCTTGTTCCTGTTTTCCCAAGGGCAGATGTGTTGTTGTGTGCTGTGCTGCACAGGAAATTGTAAATCCAAGAATCGGGTACACAGTTAAAAAGTGACAGATTCATAATAAAATATATTGAAGTATCCTAGAAACATATTTCTTACTGTTTCCCTCATTGCTGAGACAAAATTCTCAACACTCAAATTTGGAGGAAAGGTTTATTTGGCTCACAGTTTGTTTTTGTTTTTGTTTTTGTTTTTAATCTTTATTGGTACATTAAATATACACCTCATGATTTCACTCCATAATGGGGATTTGTACCAGTATAAGACACAACTTAATTCTCATTGTTTCCCACAGCCCTACCCACCCTACCACCCCCCCATATACATAAAATTTGTTTCCTTACTTTTTTGTTACAATCTCAGCATTGTCCCCTTTCACCTTATTTTACATTGAGCATTTTCTATTTCACAATATATAACATACAATGCTAGGACTCATTTACATCTTCATTTTCTCATACCAGAGAAAAGATGAGATATGTACCTATCTGTGACCTATTTATTTCACTTATGAGGATATCCTCAAGGTATGTCCATTTAAGTAGAAATGATTCAAACTTATCATTTTTTATGGCAGAGTAGTACTCCATTCTGTAGAAGAACCACAGCTTTTTGGCTCACAGTTTTTAGAGGCTTCAGCTTATAGTTGCTTGGTTCCCAGAGAGGGTGGTATGGCAGAAGGGAATCTCAAAGGAGAAGCAGTTCATGGTGGGCTGAATGCAGCAAAGGCAGCAAAATACTGAAATATCAAAGCAGCAAGCCCTGACAGCACTTCTCTGTGTTGACTTATACTTGATCCAGGCCACATGTCCTTGCGGCAGGTAATACTCATACCCAAGGTGGGCCTTCCCACTATCTCCACCAAGAACCATGCCAAACCAATCACTGACATAACTTAGCAATCACATAACCATGATAACAGCCTCACATACTTAATCCTAAGATCCCATGTTCTACATCCAGCCACCTCTGTAAAATCCGACCCATGACTGCATGAGGCTTTGGAAGGACAATCCAGACGTAAGCTATGACTCATTGTTTAGAGAAACAGAAATACTTAGGTAACATTTTAGGTACCAGGTAATTTATGAACTTTACCAATACTATAGTGAGTATCTAATAATGATATCATTAATTTCCCTAGTTTACAGAGGAAAAGACCGAGGAACAGAGTGTTTAAATAACTAACTCAAGATGATTAAATAGAATGTATTTAGATTGGGATTTGGACCTCAATAACACATTTACTGCATTCATGATTATTTTAGCTTCAATAATCTAACCAGACCAGGTGAACTCGGGGGAGTTTTAAGTATTAGTGTAAGTTCTATGGTGCCTCATACAAAGTAAATTTTCAATTAAATGTTAGGCAAAAAATTTTATAACTAAATATGAAGCAAGAATCACAATTATCCCCTCCCAGTGTGTGACTTTTCACCTGTTGCTAAGACTTGAACCTTTCTCCAAGTCTTATTCTGAGCAGTGAGACAAAGATTTACTGGGGTAAACTCTCACCTGTACAGGTGGAAGCTTATGGATTACATAATACATTATTGCAGAATTCATTGAGTTCAGTATTTAAACTTTTATGAAAAGCTACCCATGAGTTTAATGAAGTATCAGTAAGGAAGTGCTTACTTACGATATACCATGTGAGTACGGGATCATGATTTAAAATTAGTTTCTGTAAAGTCCTACTGTATGAATAAAAAAATCTCAAAGTATTGATGAACCACTTTCTATCTGGAAAAGTTAGTAGTTACCTGTAGTTTTTAGTAGGTTTTCATTTAATTTTCCAACTCCAAACATACGCATCCTGTAACATTATGGTGTCTTTATTATGGTTTCCCCACTGATTGGCAAAGTCTTCTTATTAGAAACAATGTAGATGTTTCAGAAAATATTCTAGTTTTTTAGTTAGTTCTTTCAAAGATTTTTCTTGCTAATAAAATATAAATATAAATCCTATATATAAAAATGAAGTGTTTACATCATGTCATCTTCCTAACTACACTATATTCCAAAGATTTCTCTCATTCTGTGAGAATGTTTTTCGAATATAATGTAGGTTTAACCAATATTTTAAAAACATTAGATATGGTCAGATGACTGGCCCTATTTTGGATCATATGCTTATGCTTTTTCAACTTTTTTCATAATCAAGTAAGCTGACCCTCAGAATATAGAATATTGTCAGGAAGTCCTTGTCGATGTCTTCTTTCATCTACACTTGTGAATTTTAGGCATAAACGCAACAGCACGCAAGCATTCCACTGGGGGGCAGGTGGAAAGAGGGGTAAAGATGCTTCCTATGCACATCACTTCACACTATGAATGTGAACATTATGTGCTGCAAACAGGTAACAATAAAAATGAGTATGTATTATTCCTTAAAGATGTGAGTTAACTTTATATAAATTGCCTATATCTACTAGGAAGGTCAAACAACAAAATTAAGACATTCGTTCTACTAAGGGATAGAGAATCTTCAGTATATTTGGATATTCAGAAGATATTTATATCACCAATGAGACATTGCATTACTGTGCACAATAATTAGAACAATGTGAGTAATGAGAGCCATGAATAAGGAGCTTAATTTCCAAACAGAGTTTGATTACTCTCTCAGGAGTTTAAGTAACCTGTCTTTTGGATTGTTGTTGCATCATAAAAAATTTAACATTTAGCTAGAAGTGTGAAGAAAAGTGAAACATCCTTCACTTTCTTGCTTTGTCCCTTTTGAGAGGAAATATATTTTTTGTACTTTGTACCACTGTGGGAGTGAACATGAGGCCACAGAAGAAAAAAGAAGGAAAAAAAAAAAAAAAGACCACCTCTTATGATTTCCCAGTGGACACTTCTTCATAGCATTACTAGCTTGATTATTATATTTTATCGGACTTTGCTGACACTGCAAAAAATAGTTTGTTCATTGCAACCTTGAAACTCTGGTATTTACACTTAGGGTATATGGATTATGTTCACGCAATCATCATTTGAAGAAGAGCCAGACGTATGCAGCGCAAGGATACTCACACAATCAAATTTTGTGCAAGAGCAAATGTATCAAGATTCTTAGGAAGTGCTTTTCATAGGATTCAAATCCCCCCCCCAAAGATGTGCTTTTATAAAGCAAGAAATCTATATTTTTCTCCTGTACATATGCAACTCCTTATGTTTCATTCGTTTCACCAAAACATGAATACAACTTTAATTTTTCTTCCTTCCCTGACTCTGTGTGAAATGGCATTAAGTAGTCCGTCGCAAAGGGATAAAATAACCAGGGACATGTGCAGCTTCTGTATAAGACACGCTGGACGGTGCTGTCTACCTTAGCTGTCAGCTGACCATGATGTCACCACCTGCATCACTTGGGAGGATTTTGTCCAAAGATCTGCTCATCTGTGTGCTACTGAAAGACATTATTTTTCTTTTTATTTAATCTTGACATGTTTCCTAAATGCTGATAGGCTGTGTATATTATTATGTAAGGACAGACATTTATCTCTTAACCTAGGAATAGTTGTAAATTGCAAATCCTAAGATTATTCTAAGGTCAGGTAGAGAAAAAGCACTGTTACTCAATATTGAAACTGAACATACAAAAGCAAAGCGTGAAGGTCAGTGGGTCAGCAGAACCGGAAGGGGGAGTCTGGAGTCAGAGACCGTGGACAAGTCAATGTGCAGACGTCTGTTCCTCAGCCACGCTGAGTCCGCGGCCGCTGTGAGATGCCAGGGCCAGGATTGGCATTAGCTCACAGAGGGCAGCAGCTGTAGCGGAGTAACGGACCGATGGTTTCTTCATAGGCCCAGTTCCAGAAGTCACACATATCGCAGCAGAGCACACAGACTGAGGGGCTGCACAGGGCAAAGTGGGTAGAGCCGGGAGAAAGCCACAGCCCTACTGTCCCCAAAGAGGGTCATGACATAGGACTGCGATATGTATTTTGTGAAATATTTATTAACTACAATTCTATTGCCTCTTTTTTATTTTTAAAAAAATGGACCAAACATATTATGTAGTTCTTTAAATGCATATATATGTTCACCTATTAAGATTTCAAATGCATGCCTCATTCTGTGGGCTCAGTATGAAACTTGTACACTACATTTGCCTACTCTAAGTGTCGCATGTATTTAAGTGTAAGGACAGCGTGGAGTTAGCCTCAAAAACCTCTTGCTCAAATCACCAGTTTTGGTCACCAATGACTACTTTTATAATTATGTGTTTTAAAAATGTACAATATTTCTTATCTGGGAACCTATGTGCTTAGGAGAATCATTTGTCAGCTAAATCTAACAATTTTCCAGCGGAGGCCAATTGCATTTAATTCATAACTCGTTGGCCCTACAGACATTTGATTCTGTACGATGTATTCACTCACGGTGTGATTAGACACCCACTAAGTCTCTAGTAGTGATTAATATATTATACAGAGATAGATCCCATTAACTGAACAACTTTAGATAATTCACTTTTCTCATTCCTATGTTTGAACCACTTCTTTGTAAGAGTTTTCCATACATAATAGGTATAATTAGAATAAAATAAAATAATAAAATAACTTCACAGAATAAAATAACTTCTTTCTAAAATAATCTTCAATGTTAGTTTCTTATTACTTTCTCTTTTCTACTCATTTCCTTGTTTGCGTGTGGTGTCATAAACTTTGTGATGCAACTTATGTTATCCTTTCTTGAGGAGGAGAGATCTATCCATAAGTTGTTTATTGGCTGCTAATTTCTCTTTGTCCCCATCCTTGGATGCTTTATCTTTAGAGATTTCTAGAGTGTCTCAGCTCAAGTCCAATCTGTTGTTTTTTTATTTCTTCCCTTAATGTTATGTCTGAGGCTTTGTATTGCTAATTATTTCCCATAGTTACTTCCTTCTTGAAATAAATTTCCATATAATTTACCTAATGGAAATATGTTTATTGCTGAATGATAAACACTCTTCCAAGCTGTTAGCAGCTTTATGAATTTTTGTATATATGATTACATATAATGTAAACTGAACTAAAACAAACATGTTTTATCATTCATTATTATAGCTGATACCTTATACTTTACATTAAAAGCTTTCGTGATCTTGTATTGCTTAAAGATTCAAAGTAGTTGCATCAAAAGTAGCCTGTTGGGATGACTAAAATCTGTAAAGAGTTTTTAAAAATTATCCCTATAATTAATCAAGAAATTAAAATGTTAGTTTTCAAATGCTCTTACTCTGGTTGATATAGATATATATACTCTGGTTGCCATCAAATTGCTGGATTTACAGTGCAGATATTTAAGTCTATTCAGCAAACATATATTAAATGAGTATATGCTGAGATCATACAGGCCCTTAAGAAACATATAGGGAAGGAAAAGATCTGGTGCTATTTCTCAAGTTAAATCTAGTTTAAAAGTGAAAGTGTGTTGCAAGTAGTAGAAAGAGGAGAAGAAAATGTGGGAGGAAGAGGAGAAAGGGAAGGAGGAAGAAAATGAAAAAAAAATGATGATTATTGGATAATACAGAAGACACTCTGAGAACCGGATTGTCTTGTAAAATTTGTCGAGTGTTTACGTGTTAAATTATGATTTTGCTGGTGGCTGGGGCATGTGCTTACTATACAAATTATTTGTCAAACTCATGAAGTAGATTGGTAAATAATCCTAATGTCCTAGAAGATCCCATTTCAAACTCAAATTGTAGGAAATATAACATGTTTTATTTCTTCTAGTTCTTTTTAAGAAAGGAGTAAAGTCATTGTAAATTTAACATGTAATAAAGAAAAAATAAAAGAATGTGAGGAAATTTCATTTAAATGGCCTGTATCTTTTGCAACCAGCTGAAGGAAAAGAACCACAAAACTCTCTTGTTTTTGCTGCGGAATAGTATACAGTCAGTGTGCATTCTGAGGCCAAAGCAGCATGGACAGGTACAGCACATTTTCTTTACTGGCTCATGCCTGATGGACATGTAGGCAGAGCCTGTATCTTGGCTACTGCAGAGAGCGCCACAGTGAACGTGAGTGTGCAGGGATCAATTTGGTGTGCTG
Organism: Petromus typicus; assembly: GCA_004026965.1. Classification (NCBI taxonomy): domain Eukaryota; kingdom Metazoa; phylum Chordata; class Mammalia; order Rodentia; family Petromuridae; genus Petromus; species Petromus typicus. Next base: position 22,470 of record PVIR01013397.1, read on the forward strand.
TCTCCTTTGTATCTGGATACAGTGTCCTCAGGGCAGGAGACTAGAGTAGATCTTCAATGTGGCAGATCTGTTCTCAGGTTTTTAAGGACCCCCCCAGGCAGTCTCCATACAGGTTGTGTTGACTTACACTGAAGTCATACAACAGCCACTGTATTAAACATCCCTTTCTTGCACATCCTGTCCCATGTTTGACTTCATTGGTTTCCATTTATAAAAAAAACCTCCAAGTGTGATGAAATGACAGCACATTGAAGTTTTTTTTTTTTTTTTTTTTTTTTTTTTTTTTTTTTTTTTTTTTTTTTTTTTTTTTTTTTTTTTTTTTTTTTTTTTTAATTATCTTTATTGGCACATTGAAGTTTTGACCCATAGTTTTCTGGTGACAAATGCTACTAAACATTTTCCCGTATGTGTACATGAACTTTTAGTGCATTTCTGCATACTTAACCACTGAAATCTAGATTTTTATATGGTGCTTGATTGAGCAAGGGGCAGGCAGAGTTTATTTTTTATGGGAAATTGTAGCATTCAAAACTGTGAAATAGTGATCACAATGGCACTGGCGATTGGCAAAATTAAAGTGTATTTTGCATTTGTAGTTCAACAAGGCAAAATTTGTCATTATCCTTTCAGCACAATTTGTCATCTTTAAAGTGACACAAAACTTGCACTTTTTCTTATTTTAAATCTGTGACCAAAGAAGTTTTGCCAAAAAAAATTTTAAAGATTCTATAGTAAAAAAGAAGCTTTATATTCTTAAAATTAGGGATATATGCTAAAAAGTTTAGAAATTTAAATTATGTAATAATTTGGATGGAAATCTTAAGTGATATGATTTTTCTACTACGTTCTGCCAAAGAGAAAATCCTCTAAAATTAAAAAGAATCAAGGGTTGGGGATATAGCTCTGTGGCTCTTGCACTTGCCTGGCAAGTATAAGGTCCTGAGTTCTATTCCTAGTCCTGGGGAAAGAGAGAGACAACTCCAAGTTAGAGAAATTAAACATTTTATTTTCCAAAATAGTCCCTTTAATAGTTTAATTCTTAATACAAAAAATGTTTCATTCTTTAAAATAATCTTTTATAAGACTTATCAGAATTATTCCACTTGCTATCATCTAAATTAGAACATAGCACTTGAAGGACCATATGTTCTTAGTAATGGAATTCTATTTTTAATTTTAGTTTTTATTAGTACGTGTTTGCAAAGCTTAATAATGATGGTGACCATGAGCAGGGGCTTATGTGTGTGTGTGTGTATGTATGTATGTATGTATGTATGTATGTATATATATATATATAACTTATTTCTGTTTTTCATCCTCCTTCCTTTTCCCTCCAAAGATCTAGTGCCCTTTTTCTTATAATTTTTTTATTTTGTTCTTTATATATATAGTTTGAGTTTCTAGCATCAGAGAATCCATTTAAGATTGCGTGGTTGATTATTTCACTTCACATTATTGTTTCAAGGTGCATCCATTTCCCTACAAAAGACTCCAGTTCAGCCTCCCCACATGGAGTAGACTGTCAGGCCCACACGCTGCAGAGCTCAGCCTTCCAAAGTTCATGCAGCAGAGAACTGTGCCCCAGACTAATTCACTGTGCTAGCTCTGACCCTGGCTTGTGGACCTCCACAAAGTTAAATAAAAAGAAATTGGACGGCTTCTTTTTCATCACTGTCATTTTATGGAAATATTTTTGTAATGTACTTTGCTCCTTTGGCAAAATCTGTACATCCTAGGAATCAATACATAAGATATAGTTTTGGTAAAAGATATCTTCTCTTAGTGAATCTTGATTTTGCTATTGTTTTGTTTTGACAAAGAGAATTAGACACAAAAGAGGGATACAATTCTGCGATGTTAGGATTTCTTACAAGACATTTTGTTTTAATGTAATGAACTTTCTTCACTTTATACCTGCCAGGGATGGAAATAGAAAGAATGAAGTAATCTCGACCTTTGATGGACAATGTGTTGGCTGGAAGAGGCTCTCTGTGTGGGGAGCCATCTGAGCAAAAAGGGCCATTGTCCAAGAAGTCACTTGTCCTTGAGGAAAGTCAGTTGGTTGCCCAGAGAGTTCCCCAGAGTGGCCGTTCCTTGGCAGACACCACAGTCTTCGGTTTCGCTACTTCAAACATTTGGCCGGCCAGGTCTGACACCAATCTGGGTGGATTCCTGTTCAGTGAATTCAGAGACCAGTGCACAAAGTCAATACTTCCATTTGTGGATTAAAGTAAGAGATACAACTATAGGCAAAAAGCTTATCAGGGCTGCTTGGGAAGAACTTTTGAGAAGTTCTCAAAAGTTTGGGGGAAAGTACGGAACAGAACCAGAGGACCTAGGTGGTCTGAAAGCCATTTCTAGGGATCTATAGCCCCTTAGGAAGACACACCTCCCATAGCCCCTCCCAAAAGGGGCACAGAGGTCGCTGCCTAGTTGCCTCTGGGCTCTGCCCTTTTCTCAGGTTTTGCTTCCAACCAGACTTTGCCTCCATACTTATTTTGGCTAAGGATGATTTTGTGTTTGTCATTTAGGGAAGTATCACTTGTGTCCCAATCTTGGAGGACAGAAGAGAAATGTATGGCTTTCTTCTTAACGAATGTGTTTATTTTCCCTATTTCCAAGTTTGGGAAAAAAGCAAGTGGAAAGTTCCACCCTATGATCCCCAGGGTTACCTATAGTCTATTCCACTCAATAATTTTTCAAAATGTATGTTGTGTAAAAAAATACTAAAATGATTTCGATAAAAATATTATACAATAACTATTATTTATATAAAGATAAATGCATATATAGTACAGCTATTATGACATTGTAAATGCCAAATGAATAATGTGATAATAATGATAATAGTTCACATCAGGGAATTATTACTGAAAAGTACTTCACTAATACAAACTATCACAAAGAGTAGTTTAAACTCATGTGATTTAATAATCATAATATGTGATGTAATTGTTAAAGCACACATTTAAGGAGCATTTGAAAAGTGAACTTATTTAAATTAAAAGTCATATATGCTAAAGCATTTATTATAGCTAATATATGTCTATTATTTCAAAAAGACTTATGCCTCTGGATGAATGCATGTTTTCTGTGTTTGAAGCATGACAGTCTCCATTCACAGCTGTTAACTGCCTAGTTTGCTATGACAGGACAAAGCCTGATCCCATTCTGGAGGGATTTTGGGGAAAGCATAGAGATCAGGGCTGAGAAACAAGACAAAACAAGTGTGCAGTTGACTTACCACCTTCCTACTTGGACACCAAGGTCAATGAGTAACTCAAGTTGGATGTCCTAAGAGAAGTTTATAATTCACAATTTCATTGTAATACCTCATATGTTATAGAGTTAATTTATATCCTGAGCTTTAAATCACAGAGAAAAATGATTGTGCTATGATAAAAACGTCATTCTCTAACAGAGGATTAGCTCAGAGGGGCCGCAACTTCCTTCACAAGTGCAAGGTCCTGAGATCTCTCCCTGGTGATGCTCAGAACCGCAGGCCTCACATCCCACATTCTTACGAAGAAAAAACATCAGTGCCAATCATTTAAAATCCATCCCAGGAAACACGCGAGGAAGTCACTTTGTAAATATTCATCAAAACCCTTAGTTTATCTTAGAGGTTTCAAAGGTTAGATCTCTGTGTTTCTACTGTGGAAATGAATGCCACAAAAAATGATGTTTTGGTAGTTCTTCTTTTAAAGTTCCAAATTATTTGATTTCTTTCTTCTTTCTCTTTATGACTGAATATTGATTCCAAGTTTCAATGCCAACCCCTTTTTTTTTCTTTCTTCTTCTTCTCCTCCTCCTCCTCCTCCTCCTCCCCCTCCTTCTTCTTCTTTTCTTTTTTAAGGGGATTGTCTCTAGGTTGCTAAATTTCTCAGGCCTACACTTCCATTCTAAGTTCCAAAGGTCCAAAACTTCAGGAATAATACTTATTATTTTTATTTACTTATTTATTTTTTAATGAAAGCATTTTCATGCAAGTTTATAGACTCCCTTATTGGTACTGTCTGATACTGTTACAATATTTCCTTTTCAATATGGCTTTGGCCACATTAAATTTTATTGGTTGCTCACTTAGGTTTTTTGTAACAAAAGTCCAGAGTCCTTATTGAATTCAAGTTTAAGGATCTGCTTCTCCCATGTACCTGGCATGTCATCTGTAACAGGGTAGGACAGAATGTGGTGATCTGTGAGGTCCAGCTCACAGATACTTCAGATAAAAATGAGAAAGGTAGGGATAAGAAATTAAAGAAAGAAACTGAATATGTAATTGTTGTGCTAAGACTGATTATTTATTATTTTACTTTAATGTTAAGAAATTTCAGTGACATCTATATTAATTATTTAATTTAAAATAAATGCCAAGCTTAAGAGCTATTTTCAGGAAAACTGATTCATAGACTTAGCAGAAAAATATCTTCATATAATAAGGGAAAATATGAGTTTATTTGTATTTATTATAAACTATTCATTAAAAAATATGATGAGAGGTAATTGCTATGAGATTTAAGCTAAAATTTCCAAGGATAGATTCCGAAATTATTTCTGTCCTCTTCTTTGTTCTAAATCTAGTTTTCTGGTATTAATATTCAGAGTTTATCCTTCACTAAAAGAGTCTAATTATGGAAGAATGATCAGATTGGTGATGAGTAATTCAACTGGGAATGAAATTCTACAGGTAATGTAATAGGAGCTGCGATCAGGAATGACAATGACTTTTTAAGGCTTTCAAACTGCTTATTTGACTCTAAAATAGCAAAGCTAACACAGAAATCTAGGCAGAAACCAAATATTCAGCTGATGCAATTTTGTCATTTGGGGAATATTAATATTAGTCTTAGCTATAGTTGACTACAAGATGAGTGTATATTTAAAACTTATAGGCTAGGGAAATCTTTCAAAATGAGTTCTTTTCATTTATTATACAAGCCTTAGCATGAAACCACATTTGTGATGACTGCCTTCACAAACTTTCTCTTTAATTAGCATTGCTACCGCTTTCGACTTCTTTGTGCTTGTTAAGTATCCAATGATGATTTCTCATCTAGTATTATTAACTTAGCCTAAAAGTACCTCAGAAAATAGGTACTTTCATCTGCAATTCTAAATAAAACAACATGGTTGAGATAAGACATATAGAGCAACAAAAATGCCAATAATAATAATTTTATCACTGTTACAATTGAGTGATTCCATGTGACAAGATTTGTACTCAGTGATCTATGTGTATTTCCTCTCTGTGTATATGGAAGTTACCATGAATAGATCCAGTTCATAAACTGATAGAGGCTCAGAGAAATGGAAAAAAATATCAGATCACACAAAAAGAAAGTGGCAAATCCGTGTTTGTTTTAACTTTGATTTCTTCTTGACCTAGCCTACCTGGCCATCAAATATTTTCTTCTCCATAGGTTTGGAACTTAACCGTCATTTTAATAGACAGAAAATGTAGCATTAACCTATGAGAGATAACATAGATGATTAGTTGACTTTCATTTAAGCCTCCAAGGGTAAAGCTAATAATACCTGATTCTTGCTTCCTTTTTCAACACCTGCCACAGAACTATAACTTGCTCCTCACCTGAGATGCTTATTTTATCACTTCCAGCCACATTCACCATAGTTCTGGGGTAATTTAGATGTGAGATTTCTTAATTGTGGGTTCCAACAGTACTGTCATGGCGATCACATCTATTTTAATTTTAACAACCACTCCAAGAGGCCATCTAGGAGTGAGTTTAAAATATTTTAATTTTGGAGAAATGTTGCATTTGTATTTTTTAATAAAACCAAAATTGAGCCTACATTGTCAGATATAGACTTCGGCAAGTGCTTTGAGCAGTGAGGATCTGAAGCATTTTTTGTAAGGCAGGTACTGTTAGGAAACTTGCTTAGGTTAGTCATAATTTCTTCCACTCACGAGGCTTCTAGTCTAGTGAAGTAAATTATTCTGAACCTCTGACATACTATGAAATGTTCGACTTCATCAACACTTTCTCCCCTTCACATTTTAGGTGTTCATATGCTTAACTTTTAGTTCAGTTTCCTAAAACACACAGTTGTCAAATACAGTATTTTGGAATTTCCTACCAGTTTTATTTTCAGTGATTACTTGCCAACTGCATCAACAAATGTATATTTTTCCTTTAGCTTAAGTTTCAACCTCATGTGACTATATCATAAAATAGTGGTAAATACTGGAGTTAGAAGTTTCCAATAGCTGTCAAGAAATTGCCTGATGGGCAAGATTATGTAATAAGCTAGCCATACAGCTAGAGTTAGGTTTGCAGATTTTCCCATGTTCAGAAGAGGGCTTTGTTATTAATTCTTGCCTAAGCCTTCCCTACTGTTAGGTCACCATTTTGAAGGGGAATAATGACAATTTGCCTTTTACTATTTTCAAAATTTTTATGTTCACCATATTTTGAGTTATAATTTATAATATCAGGTCTCTCTCTGGAGCTTTCTTCACACATAATCCATGAGTTTTCTTGATTTTTACTGGGTCAGATTTGTTCTCCATGAATAATGCCTGCACTCCCATCTTCACCAGATTGCCCCTTTCTCGTGGATCTGTTGACTTTTGGCTGTATTGTGCTAGGTTTACCTGCCCCCAAGTACTTTCCTCTGGTACTTTCGGTCACCTTACATCCATGTTTTCTATCTTCTGCAAAGTTTTTTTCTTATTTTAGTTCCACTGGTTTCTCTTCTGACGACCTCCTATTCTCAGCTGCACTATTTCAAATGTGCTAATCTTGCCTCCACTAGAAGATTTAAACTGTCTCTGTGCTGGAAATGTGGCCTTGGTGTCTTCTATGTCCATCCTTCCCCTGAGTCATACAGTAAACAAATGTGTAAAATGCACTATGTTGAGTCAAGTCAATATTTTGCACATTCTTTCATGACCAAAAAGCGTTTTAGGTCACTTGCTTCTTTAATGCTAACATAAGAGACTAATACAACATAAGAGTTATCTTTATGATCAACGTAAGGAGGGTTTTTTTTAAGAAATAATAGTGCATGTACCCACCCAGTGAAAGTGTCAGGAATTGAATTTCCACATGTAATTTACTGTATTTTACTTACAGCAGTTCAGCTTTAATTTGACAACTTTCTCATTACTGCTACCGAAAAAAAAATAAGCCCTTCTTCTGTACAAATGTATTTCCATATTTCCATCTTAGCATAAGCACAGCTGTGAACCAATTACTTCAAAGTTCAAAAGCTGGTTGTTTCTATCCTTAGTATAACTAGGAAATGTTGAATGTGATTCTGGGGAGAGACTCCCAGCTCAGGACAAAGAACTTTTTTTTCTTACTTATTATTTCCTTATTTTACTTCCATTTCTAGCACAAATGGGGAGTCTTCACAGTTGCTTTTGTTTTTTGTACTGTACTTATTACCATAGGATAAAAAAGTAGTTTGCATCTTAACTTAAATCTCTGTGCAGATTTTTTTAGTTATGGATAGGTATTACATAAAAAAATAAAACTTCTGTGGTCCATGGCTCATACGTTTGTCTAAAAAAATATTTCCTTAAGCTATTTGCACCGTGAGTGTGTGTGAATACTAAAACAATCAAATACTCATCCTTACATTCCAAGTTCTGGAATTAATTATTCTCTGATCTTCTCTCCACCCGCCAAATCATGACTGTCTTACCGAAAGAGATGCGAACATATCACAGACACACACGTGTTTGGGACAGACACGTTTGTAGCCTGGGATGTGTTTATCAGGGAATCTCTCTGTGCTATGACTCCTTCTCAGGCCTCTCCCTCAACCCCCACCTCTGCATAAAAATAGATTAGTTGTCCATGCAAATGCCATGGGAAGAGAGCGAATATGTAGGGAGGATGGCCTTGTATGGCTTCCATTGATAGGAATGTGTTCTCCAAACAATAGAAAAGCTTATATTATTTTCTGTACTCCCCCTCCAGTTTCCTCAGGAGAAGTTGCATGATGTCAGGCATAACAAAATGAACTAGGGCTGATAATTTAGCTCTGTGGTTCCAGCACCTGCCTTTCAAATACAAGGTCCCTAGTTCGATGGCCAGTAACCACATGCAGCATGCCAAGCATGGTGACTCACACCCACCAGTAATCCATACCACATACCACAGTGACAGGTGTGGTGGCTAACAACTGTAATTCCAGCACTCAGGAGGCAGAGGTGGGAGGATTTCTGTGAATTTGAGGCTCACCTGAGCTCACCTGGGTTACATAGTTAGCTCAGGGCCAGCCTGAACTACAAAATGAGACTCTGTCTTAAAAAACAAAACAAAATAAAATGAACTAATTTTTTTAAGGTGTTTTTGAGACAGGTTCTCGCTTTGTGGTTCAGGCTGGCCCTGAGCTCAGACTCAAACTCACATCACAGCAGTCCTCCTGCCTCTGCCTCCTGAGTGCTGGAATTACAGGCATGAGCCACCACGATCGGCACTGTAGTATGTGGTACTGGTTGCTGCTGGGTGTGAGTCTCCACACCCAGTGTAGTATGTGGTTACCATGGATCGAACCCGGGTCCTTGCGCTTGCAAGGCAGGCGTTGGAACCACTTAGCTAAATCCCTGGCCCAAAATGAATTAATTATTATGCCCACCTGACCTGACTCTGATCTCCCAAGGTCCAGTGTGGCCCCTATTGTGCCCACCCTTCTTCTGCTGTGTCACTGAATGTATCTGTGATGTGATTCAGTGATGACAGTAGGTATGAACATGGGAAAAGGCAGGCCAGGAGACAGAGTTCTTTTCTATAAATGTTACCTGCATGTGAGAGAGACCTGGGCTTATTTAATATGATGTAGGGATATCAGGAAAATGATATTCTCTGAAATTCGATTTGTTAAAAAAAAAAAAAACACCTTTTATTGCTCAGAGATTAGTCCATAAATATTTGTTCTCCTGCACGATGTCATGTTACTTTCTCTGACAAGATTGTTTTCAGGGAGCTCTTTCCTTTGATGGAAGCTGACCTTTTCTCATGTCTCCATGGAGGAGATTAGACAGCCTTCTACCCAAGGTCATTAGATACACGCTCCTACCCATATCCTCCTTCTGAATGATCAAATGAATAATAAGCAAATAAAAAACTATTAGTTGCATGAAAACACAGTGTCAGAAACTCATATAACTATTTAAGAAATTTCAAATTAGAAAATAAATACATTGGGGAGCTAGAGGAGAAAACAGTAGCTTATATTAAGATTGCCCTGGACCAGCGCCAGAGAGGCATCTCCAGCCAGATGCATATGCAGGGTAGTTTTGAGGAAGGACAAAGGTGAGTTGGATCCTCTGAAAAGAGAATGGCACACATGTGAAAAGAAACCACCACAGGGCACCTAGCGGAAATGAAGAGAGAGTTTGTTCCTGGAGCTGTCTCATGCAGGCTATTTTCCAGCCCGTAGTTGACATTTTCTTAGATTGTTATCTGAGCTGAGTTAGACTTTTTAATCCATGGAACCAAAAGATGCAACTTATTGTATTCGCTAACAATTAATTACATGATACCCACGACAGGTAAAGCAATTTATTAATGACTACGGAGATATCAAATATTTTTAAATCTCTCCAAAAATATTCTTCTGTGAGATTTTTAAATAAATAAATATTAGTAGAAATTATCCATAACTTTATTTCTAGAAAAAATTAGTTTTCAATATTCATGTTATGGATAATTTTACTTTTTCCCTCAGCAAAAATATAATGATTTTTCTCTCTCTACAGATCAATAGCACATATGAGTTTTGTTCCATTTAATGGTATTGATTACCCTAGGGCAAAATTAATTCTTAGTAAAAATTTAATAAAAATGAGTCAATATGTGTTATTAATAGCCTCATCATACATTTATACAATTAAAAATCAAAGATATACTGACCAGATTTTTAATAATATCATACTGTATTTACTAGTTGACTATTAGCTTTCACCCAGAATACAAGTTTTCATTGGAAAAACTGCCACACATTAAAAATTCATGGTGTGAAATCATAATTCTGATTTTACATATGGAACATAAATCACAAATGGTTACTTAATTGATTAATTGGAGGAAATCTTTGTACAAAAGACAGGATCCCATGTTGCATGTGGTTTCTCATCAAAGCTGAGCTTCTTATGTTTAAGAAAGTAGTGCATGGACAGGAGGTGAGCACCAGGAAAACTGGGAAAAGGCAGCCAAAAAGCTTCTCTACATGGAATGAGCCTGTGCGCTGGGTGTCAGGAGTGAGGAGAGTGAGGAGGTAGAGAAGGGCTTCAGAGAAGCTTGTGGTGAGAAAAGTGTCTCACGAGTAATTCCCAGCAGCACCAGGAGTGAAGAGCTTGGTGACGTGGACACACCATGTCCCCGGGGGCCTGTTTGTCATTCTGTAATGCAAACCCCCTCTGTCATTTTAAAGAGTAAGTTCAATCTTGGGCCGGGGAGTTAGCTCAGTGGTTCCGGCACCTGTCTTGCAAGTGCAAGGGCCCGGGTTCGATTCCCAGGTAATCACATAACAATACTGGGTGTGGAGACCCACACCCAGCAGCAACCAGTACCACATACCACAGTGCCGGGCGTGGTGGCTCACGCCTGTAATCCCAGCACTCGGGAGGCAGAGGCAGGAGGATTGTGATGTGAGTTGGAGGCTGAGCTCAGGGCCAGCCTGAAACACAAAACGAGACCCTGTCTCAAAAAACCTAAAAAAAAAAAAAAGAGTAAGTTCAGTCTGTGTAATATATAAGTTTTCTTTGTAAGAACCACTGGGGAAATCAGGGAGAATCCATTTCCTTTTCCCCACAACAGGACT
>PVIR01013398.1:0-11952 GCA_004026965.1 Petromus typicus
ATCATAGATACATATGTGCACCCATGGTCATAGCAGCTCAGTTTATGATAGCTAAATCTTAGAAACAACACAAATGCCCAGCACCTGGAGACTGGATAAAGAAGATGTGGTTCTTTTACAGAATGGAGTATTACTCTGCCATAAAAAATGATAAATTTGAATCATTTCTACTTAAATGGACATACCTTGAAGATATCCTCATAAGTGAAATAAATAGGGCACAGATAGGTACATATCGCATCTTTTCTCTGGTATGAGAAAATAAAGATGTAAATGAGTCCTAGAATTATATGTTATATATTGTGAAATAGAAAATGCTCAATGTAAAATAGGGTGAAGGGGGAAAATGTTGAGATTGTAACAAAAAAGTAAGGAAACAAATTTTATGTATATGGGGGGGTGGTAGGGTGGGTAGGGCTATGGGAAAAAATGAGAATTAAGTTGTGTCTTATACTGGTACAAATCCCCATTATGGAATGCAATCATGATGTGTATATTTAATGTACCAATAAAGTTTTTTTTAAAAAAATTTAAATTAAAAAAAAGATGTGTTTTTTTCTATAAAATGGAGTATTACTCTGCCATAAAAGAATGATAAGTTTGAGTCATTCACACTCAAAAGGATATACCTTTAGGATATACTCATAAGTGATATAAATAGGTCACAGATGTGTAAATATCATATCTTTTCTCTGGCATGAGAATCTGAAGATTTAAATGAGTTCTAGAATATATAACAGACATTATGAAATAGAAAATATTCAAAGGGAAAAGGATAGGGGTAAGTAATGTGAGGAAAGAAAAAATATGATGTCAGTAAGGAAACTAAGTGTGCATATACAGGGAGTGTGGAGGTTGTAGGGTGGATAGGGAAATGGGAATTAATGAGAATTAAGTCCTGTCGTGTACTGGTGCAAATTCCCAATGCTGAGTGTGATCATGATGTGTGTATTAAATGTACCAATAAAGAATTCAATTTTTAATAATTATGACATATATTTAGATTTTTTGAACATACTAGATTCCTATCCATGACCTCAGTTCTTCATACTTCCCCTTCCCTTCCATTCTTCTCTTGCCCGTATTCTCCTGGATCCCTTCTGATTTGTAATATTTTTTCTTGTTCTTTCTATCCATCCTTTATTATGCTCATTGTTTGTAGTTTGCCATACTCAACTGAAATATATTATATAGTATTCAAGCTTATGAGTTGGACTTCATTCAACATTATATTTTCCAAATGCATCCACTTTCCTACAAATGCCTTTGATTCCTCTTCCTATAGGACAATAGTACTCTATAATGTATAATGTATCACATTTTCTTAATGCATCTGACTGTAGATGGACTAGATGGACATACAGGCTAGTTCTAGGATTTAGCCATTATGGAATATGGTGCTATAAACATTACTCTTCATTGCCACTGAAATATAGGTCTTCAAGGAAGACATTTACAAAGAGAGTTGTGTCATATGAAACGTCTAGTTTGCAGTCTCAGAAAACTTCATGCTGATTTGTAAAATTTGTGTACTAATATACATTTCCATCAACAATGTTAGAGGACTAGTTTTCCAGTAGAAAGACACCAGAATTTGTTAGTCTTTGACTTCTTAAAGTTTGATATTCCTTCTCTAAAAGACAAATCTTAGTACTGTTTTAATTTGCATTTCTCTAATTTCCAGCTATGTTGAACAATTTTTCACATGTTTATTGGCTATTTCTACTACTTAGAATTATGTTCAATTAACTTGCCAATTTTTTCCATTGCGATATTAATTTTAAATGATCTATTTTTAGTGATTTATTTTTATATAACAGGCATTAAATCTCTGTATGAAAGATAGCTAACATTTTTTCCCATTTTTTAGGCTGTCATTTCATAAAAAGTTGTCAGCTGTTCTTCATGATTTTTCAGTGTGTTGAAATATAATTTTTCACAATAGTTGCTTATAGTCTTCTTGATTTTGATGGTACCTATTGTGATTCCATCTTTTAACTTTATTTATTTTTTTGTTTTTGACAATGTCTAAATTTCTAATTGCATTGTTGTGAATCTTTTCTCTATTTCTGTAAATTTGACCAAAGGTTTATTTAATTTGTTTATTATTTCAAAGAAGCAAGTCCTCAGTTCATTGATTGTATTTTTTTAGTCTCTAATTTCTCATTTTAATTTTGATTTGATCCTGGATTACTGTTGTTTCTCATTACTTTAAGTTTCTTCAATAGGTTATTTATTGGAGCTCACTCTGTTTTTCTAACATGAGCATTGATTGCAAGGAGCTTCCCTCATTGGATCACTTTTATTGTCTCCGTGTCAGGGGTTTTGGTGTTCCATACAGGCTTTGTTATTAACTTCCACAAAGTGTTTAATTTCTTCCTTGACACTTTGTGTGACCTACTGGGTATTCCAGAGTGTGTTATTAAGTTTCCAGGTGCTTCTACATTTTCTATGATTTCTTCTGTGGATGATTTCTGTTTTCATAACACTGTGGTCTGGTAGTATTCATGGTATGATGTCACTTCTTTACTTAAGCAGATTTTGTGGACAAGTATATAATTTATTTTAAAGAAAGTTCCTTGCTCTTCAGAAAAGAATACATTATCTGTTGCCATAGGATGGAATATTCCACAGCTGTTTATTATGCCTGTATTTTTAAAGATGCAGTTTAGCTCTAATGCATCTTGGGTTTTTTTTAATTTTTTAATCTTTATTGGTACATTAAATATACACATCATGATTGCACTCCATAATGGGGATTTGTACCAGTATAAGACACAACTTAATTCTCATTTTTTTCCCATAGTCCTACCCACCCTACCACCCCCCCCATATACATAAAATTTGTTTCCTTACTTTTTTGTTACAATCTCAACATTTTCCCCCTTCACCCTATTTTACATTGAGCATTTTCTATTTCACAATATATAACATATAATTCTAGGACTCATTTACATCTTTATTTTCTCATACCAGGGAAAAGATGCGATATGTACCTATCTGTGCCCTATTTATTTCACTTATGAGGATATCCTCAAGATATGTCCATTTAAGTAGAAATGATTCAAACTTATCATTTTTTTTATGGCAGAGTCATACTCTATTCTGTAGAAGAACCACAGCTTTTTTATCCAGTCTCTGGTTGATGGACACTTGGGCTGTTTCCAAGATGTAGCAATCACAAATTGGGATGCTATGACCATGGGTGCACATATGTCACTGTGATATGAGTCTTTTAATTCTTGTGTGTATATACCTAGCAGGGCAATGGCCAGGTCAAATTGGACCTCCAATCCTAGCTTTTTTAGGAATCTCCAAACTGATTTCCACAGGGGTTGTACGAGTCTGCAGTCCCACCAACAGTGGAGAAGGGTTCCTTCTTCTCCGCAGCCTTGCCAACATTTGCTGTTGGCTGATTCTGAAATGGCAGCCATTCTTTGTGGAATGAGATGAAATCTCAATGTTGTTTTCATCTGCATCTCTTGAATGACTAATGATGTTGAGCATTTCTTCATATGTTTCTTAGCTGCTCTTACTTCTTCCTCTGAAAAATATCTGTTCATTTCAGATGCCATTTTTGAATTGGGTCATTAAATTTGGGTGGGCTGATTTTTTTGAGCTCTTTATATATTCTAGATAGTAGCCCTTTGTCTGAGGAACAGCTGGTAAAGATTTTTTTCCCACATTTTTGGTTGCCTTTTTGCACTGTGGGGGAGGTGTTTTTTTGTTGTTGTTGTTTGTTTGTTTTTACTTAGCTGATCTTTTTGCAAATGTGAGCTTTTAAGATCTCTTAGAGGGCCGGGGATTTAGCTCACTCAGTGGTTCTGGCACCTGTCTTGCAAGAGAAAGGAGCTGGGTTCAATTCCCCAGTAACCACATACAATACTGGGTGTGGAAACTCACACCCAGCAGCAATCAGTACCACTTACCACAGTGCCGGGCATGGTGGCTCATGCCTGTAATCCCAGCACTCAGGAAGCAGAGGCAGGAGGATTGCTGTGATGTGAGTTTGAGGCTGAGCTCAGGGCCAGCCTGAACTGCAAAATGAGACCCAGTCTTAAAAACAAACAAACAAACAAACAAATAAAAAAAAAGATCTCTTAGAATAACAGCTTTAGTACTTTTTAAACTGTCAACAAAAAGTTGTTGGATAGTTCCCTTACCTAGTATGTGGTGATAATCTTTATCTCTTTTAATCAGCTTGCTGACTTTGAGATTAAAAGTAGCTACCTCTATTTTGTTAGGGTGCTGGTGCATGAAATACTATTTTGTATCCTTTGATTTTTAGTCAAACATCTTTCATATTAGATGAGTTTCTTGAGTGCTACTGACTGTTGGATTCTATTTTTTGATACAATTTTCTAATCTGTGTCTTTTGATTGTATAGTCGATGCTATTAGTAGTGAGATGTATTATTGAGAGATATTGTTTAATTACTATGATCGTGTTCTTTCTCTGTTGTCCACTTCCTTGTTTTTCTTTTCTTATCATTTTTATTGTTGTTTAACCAGTTACTTTCCTTTGTGTTTTCATTCCAACTGTTTTTTTTTTTTTTCTTTACTTGTTTTGCCATTTCTCTCCAGGATATTCTTTTTTAAAAATAATAATTGATTTTATTGAGTATTTTATGGTATGTTAGTTTAGTATTCCTAATTCTCTTGAATCATTTAATTTTCATGAAGTGTCTTGACTTCATGATCTATTTTTGGAGGAAAACTTTGCTGGATACGTTAATCTAGATTGGAAATTATTTTATTTTAGAGCTTGAAATTAACTCCATTTCACTCCATGTTCTCCTGGCCTGTAAATTTTATTGACAAATTTGTTGTAATTCTAATGGGGACAGTCATGCATGTGCCACTGGTGGTTCAAGCTAGTGAGAATGTGTTAAATATTGGGAAACAGAAATAAGAAATACAGTAATAGTCTTGTTAGAGAAGGTTTAGATGAAGTAATTAAATAGGCTGATAAGAACTGGGAGCAGACATAGACAGCAACTAATCAAAGCATATACAAGAAAAGAAATAATAAAGGATGAAAAATCCATATAAACCAAGATAATTGTGAAAAAATACAACAAAAATAAAATCCCAGAAAATATCTGATGGTGACTCAAATTAAATGTCCCAATAAGAGAATGCTTATGTAATTTCAACTTAAATGGCTTGCGTGGAAGTCTGTGTTTTCTCATCCTTCCTTTCTTGTGTCAATGGCAGCATCATCATGGGCAGCCACAGCAATCCCATCTGTGATGTCTCTCCTGCAAAACTGAAGCTTCACAGCCTTAGCAATTTATTTTGCAAGCTTGCAGACAGACAGGAAGATTCTTGCACGAACTCAGTTCTGAGGTTGACTTTTTCCCATCCCACTCCCTTCTGGGCACCATAGTAGAAGTGGCAGCAGGGTCACTGGCCACCCCCATGAGGGGCCATGTAGTAGTTGGAGTGCAATGCGGATGCACTCTGGGGGGCATCCTCTTGAGTCTGCCATTGTTTTCATGTGCTGACTAGAAATTCCACAGTAACTTGCATAGAACCAGCGCCTACACTCTCTCAAGTGTGCAGATTTATGAGCCTACCTTCTGGAGTCTGCAGCTCTGTGCACTCTGTCCCTAGCTCTCAGTGAGCAAGAGTGAGGTTCTACAGAAGATGGAAATTGCTTCTTAACTATTCTTCCAGACTGCATGGGTCTTCATATTTCCCTTTTTGTCTTAATTGCAGTCTGGTTGCAAGTGACCAGCCATTTACCCAGCAAATGAGTATATGCCCTGGTATTAAAAGTTGGAATGCTAGCATTTTGGCTGTGGTCAAAGATGGTACTGTGATCCATCACTACAGCAAATGTGCAGGACTCATGACAATCGTATGGACACACTGACTTGACTAAGGAGACTTCCAGCCTTGCAGAGCTAGTGCCAGCAAGGTGGGTATGTTTGCTGTGACTCCACAATGACATTGCACATGTAGGCTATTTAAGCAAGTCCCAGATGCTGTGTGCAAGCCAAGCAAGCCAGCAAAGGCTTGGCATCTGGGTCTATGCCAATCCACCTAGTCTGCCCTCCACCTGTGTCCTTTCTCTGGCCTGAGTCTGGAAAGAGGAGAAGACCTCTTGTTCATAGTAGGAGCTGGAGTGCTAATTGAAGGGATGTGGCTTTCCCAATAGTGGAAGGAAAGATTTTGTGAGACAGGATGGTAAACACAAAACCTCTCCCAAGCACTGAGTCTCTGTAGCACTAGACTGGTCTCTCAGACATTTTTTCCTCAATACCAAAATGGCTTCTCCTTGGAAGAGCAGGAAGTGGGGGCAGTAGACTCACCATGGCAGTATCATTTCCCTTTTTAAAAGTGTTCATTTATTTGATATGATTCACATATGTTGTCTTTATTTATTACTTTTCTGTTTCACAAAGCTTATGTATATAGGGGTCAAGAGTTGCAGGGAGAGCAGGGGAATGGGGAAAAATGAAAATCAAGATATTGTCACATATTACTACAAATCCTCAATGTTGGATGTGATCATAATGTATATATAAAATGTACCAAAAAATCAAATAATTTTCTGTTAAAGTGTGAAACCCTCCAATCTTCAGGTTATTGTAGCTTCTTCTTGTCCATCATTGTTGAGCTTCTCTGATGCAATTGCTAAGCTCATCAGCCACATGAGAAGCTTTGAGAGGATAGATCGATATTATCTATAGCAATGAGAAACTCATCAAATAAATAAATGAGAGTAAAATGAAGGAGAAGCAGTAGGAAATAGGCAAGTATTTTGAAATCAAGGGAAGGAGGAGATGGTGGATGGAAAAATAGAGACTAAAATTAAGAAAATATATAGATATATGTGAATTTGAATATATATATATTCATATATATATGAATATATACATATATATTCTTATACCAACAAAAATCATATTTAAAAGCCAAAACTTATTTTAAATTAAGACCCATGAGACACATTTATTCACTTTTGTGGAAGCATAAGTCAAACGTGTCTATCTTATAACCACATTGTCATAAAGAATAATGAAGTAGAATTGTGTTTGGGAGAATTGTGGAGTGGTTCAATTGTCTAAGGATTATTTTTACTTCATCCGTTCCCAACTGTGTAATTTTTGTCATTATCATCAATGTTTCCATTCCTTCCTATAACCCGGGGCATCCCAATGCTGACTCCACATGTCTACAAAGATTAAATCCGTTATAATGCATGTTAAATCCTAACAGCAGAGCCTGATGAGTAAGAAACAAGAACTGTCAACATTTTAAAAATTTCACAGATGATTTAAAAGTTTAATTTTGACTAAGCTGATGACCATTTAGGATTTTTAAAACTCTAGGTGTCAGAAACAATTGTGATTTCACAAAGCAGCATTGCATTTAGAGTTTCTCACTAAGGGGTAAAGAAAGCTGTCAGTTTTTCTATTTTGTGTATGTCCATTATTACTGAACACTTTTTCATCATGTAAGCTTGTATCAGGGTGATTAGATGATGGTAGAGTTTTTCTTCATTCACTGAAAATTTACTTTAATGTTAAATAGTAACAATCTTATAAGTAGATATGAGTCAGAGGTATGAGAGAAAGACAACGAATGGTTTACTGCACCACACTGTGACCCAGAGGCTCTGTGGGAGCTAGGACTCTCCCCTGCACTGTCCCAGGGAAGAGACCTGTAAACAGGACCAAGGGATGGAGACCTCTGGAGGGCTCAGCAGCTAGACATGAGGTAGATTTTGGAATCTGCTTTCTGACACCTGCAGTGTAGTTGTCACTTGCGCCCGCTGAGTTAGCTGTCTCTGAAATTTACTTTAAGCCCATGAGGTTCACATGACTGCCATTATTCCATTAGTTTGGGAACAGGGAGGCACAATTTTGTTTTCATTATTCATGAGACAAACCCCTTGAGCCTCAAGGCAGGACCTTGGAGGTAACTGTTTATAAGAGGTAGCGCCGCAGCCCTTCGGAGGGCTGTTATGCAGTCAGTGTAAACAGGAGACAAGACACTGCCTATTAAATATGTATTACCTCTGCTTTCTGTCCTGCATTAATGCATTCTCTCCTTGTCATAAAAATATATATAAAAAAACAAGCCTGTTATGCAATAGCAGATTTTATTTTAAACTTTGAGATATTTTCAGATTTATAGAATTATAGAAATAAAACAAAGCTCTATTTCACTCCCCCACATTCTCTTAGCATTATATCTGAAATAGCTCTGTTACAGCTATCCAAACAAATCAACATTGGTACCAAACATTACTCACTTTATTTAGAGTTGATGATATTTCCACTCTCTTTACTACTGTTATAGGATCAAGTGGCTAGGTTCGGAGGAGGTTATTATTTTTATGAGTACACAATTATACACTTAAGAGACACATAAATGGCCAAAATTACATGAAAAAAGGTTAAACACCTTTCCACCAGGAAAATGCAGATCAAACTACATTGAATCCCTAGGATGTAGTTATACCAGGTTTCAGTCCTCACATGAACAAGCATGTAGGCATTCTCAGCACCACGTTAGTGCTAAGACACTAAGCTTCAGAGGGATTAAACAACCCACTCATACACCGGCAGTTCGGTGGTACCTCAGTTCAGGAACTTCATGGTCTCACAATTTGTGGAAAGATGGTCATGAACACGTCAGTATCCCATGAAAGTTACTGAACAGAAGCAAAATTTTGTCAGGTTCTCTGTTCACAAATCCAATCATGAACCAAATCCCCTTGAGTTTTTAATTTGAATTGCCAAGCTCAAATGAAGAATAGTCAATATTAGTGAATTATAATATAAAAATATATGAATGAATGAGAAAAATAGTCTATACTCACACTTTCATTTATGGACCTTTACAAACTTGAATATTTTTAAATTATACTCAAAATTAAAATATGGAGAGTATCAGAAATTACACTTTAAATTATTTTCTAAAATGTTAAGTCAAACTTTAAGGTACATAATTATAATACACTGCACTTTATTCCACGATGTCACTCAAAATATTTTGTGTGAGAGAGAACTCTTTTCTTTCTTTCCCTTATCCTAACTTAATCCAACTTTTAAGTTTCTAATGAATAATTCTACAGTAGGAAATAGGGACTATTTAGACATTTTTGTGCTGTCTATTCGAGATATTTTTAAAGTTGAATACATTAGCCCTTTATATCTTGAGTGCTGTGTTTTGTGTTTTTCATCATTAACATTTTGCTTTCCTTTTTGGTTTAGTTGCCATCATTTGAGACTGCTAAATTCTGCATCGTTTCTTTTTTGGTTTTTGAATTTTATGTCATACTAGAAAGTTTTTATTCATTCTTCAAATTTTAAAAGTAATGCTCATGGAAATCAGTATGCAATTGTGTTAAATATTTTGAACGTTCACACCTGCACCCCTAGAACTTTTGAAAAATATGACATCCTATTTCTGTTTATTATTTAAACTATGTTTATTTTAAAGCATCTCTCTTATTTTCAAGCTATCCTTTATTTTTCTTACAAAATATTTTATCTTGTTTATTTTTGTATTTCTTACACACACTAGCTATTTACAAAATTTTTCCTACTGCCTACTTTTAATCCTGTCTGTCTCCCCCCACTATGTCCCTCTGTCTGTCTCTCTCTCTGTCTTTCCCACATATATATTATATATAGATATATAAATGACATATATATTTTATTCTTATTATCAATCCAATCATCTGGCATAAGTAAGTAGTTTTACCTTATTAATACTCACCACAGGTGGAGAAACATTAATACATAAGTTTGTAGAAATCAAGAATCTTAGTATCTTTTAACCAAAAGTCATCAATTATTTTTAGGGAGAACACTAGAACTTGTTATTTCTGACTGTTGTTGGTTACACATTATCTATTCCCTTACTACCTTCCTTTCTCTAAACACTTCCCAGCCTCTAGAATCCCTATTATTGATTCTCATGCCATTTTATTTAATATACAAGTGAGAGAAAACATGTGAATTTGTCTTTTTGCATATATCAATAGTGAAGATACTATAGCTCACAATCCTGTTACTGTATATAATTTATGAGTAATTAGAAGACTTTGGAGATTTTAAAGCACACAGCAATGATAACATGGGAACATTAATTATCTTAAATTGATCAGTGCTTATAGAATGCATCTATTATGGTATCACATTGTGCCCAATGTCACTATAAATTGCAGGATGTTAACTTGACTAAATTTTTTAACATACATGGCAAATTAGCATCATAACACTCTGGATGCATCTGTGGAGTGTTTCCCGACATGACCAACTAGAAGGCCAGCAAGCTGTGGGAAATGGCCAACACGGCTGTGGGTGGCAGCGTCCAAGGAGATTCCGGCAAAGTGAATGTGGAATGCTGCATTTGCGAAGCTGCATTTACTTTGGGCACCTGCAGAATTTGCTGTTGGCATCAGCAGCTGATCTCAGACTCTAGTCCCTTCAGTCTTTCAAAGTGAGCTTTAGTAGCTGTTCTCCAGCCCACTTCTCATCCTTCATTCTGAACATTTCACTGCATCCTTGATCTCTCTCTCATGGCTTCTGGATGTCTGGCTGAGGACCTCAGCCCCCATCCCGTGCCTCTGTGGTGTACACATGGCCACCGCTGGGCTTTTCTGCTTCTAATCCAGAAGAGTAACTAATGTGTACATATCCCGATACTCTCTTCCTCTGGAGAACCCCAACTACTTCTTACATAAATACCTGACTGTGTAATCATCACTCAATAATAAACATTTCAAAATGCAGTTTACAATAGAAATTTGAACTAACTTAATCATTATATATTGGTACCTGTGTTGAATTATCACACTTTATCAGATAATTTTGTAAAAATAAAAGGAAACAAAGCTTGTATATATATATGGGGGAGGGGTTGTAGGAAGGGCAAGGGAATGAGAAAAATAAGCATCAAGATGTGTCACATACAGATACAAGTTCTCAATGTTAAATGTGATCGCGTTGCATGTATAAAATGCATCAAAATCAATTTTTAAAAAAATTACAATTTTTTACAATTAAAAAACAACCTAAAATAAAACATGTAACAAGCTGATGAAGAGCTGATTGTGCCACTTGTTAAAGTAACTTAGAGAAGTTTGCTTTTTGAAAGCAACTGGACAATAACATGTTGCTTTCTAAGTTTGTGCATATTAAGTGTCACAAGATCTAAAGTATTTTACAGCTCTAGAAATGGACAATCGATTGGTGCTGCTGGCTGGAGGTTACCTGGACAGCTGAACAAGCTCAGCTTAAGGTTGTTTCACCTTCTCTGAGCTCAGTATTCTGTGCCATCCCCACCATTTCATTTCTCCTTTCCCATTCTTGCCACCACTGTTCTCACAGGGAAGAGGAAATGAATTTTGTTCTCAGTTAGTCATGCTTTTCTCATAGTAACAAACTCACAAAATCCCTGTAATCAATAAACCAAAGAATTGAATATTTTATTTGTTGCTTTGAAGAAAATTTAGCTGTTGGGAAAATAATTTTTTAAATTTATCTAATCCCATATTTACAGAAGAAAATAGTCAGCTGCAATAACTTAGCTTACATTAGGTCACAGATTAAACACTCAGCACTAGTTTAAAATACCTAAATTTTAATCAAGTTAAATGTGATGTGCATAATAGGTAAAAAGTGCTTAGAGAGAAATGAGTAAGATTGTCATCTGATCCAATTAGCACCATTGCCAGTGATCAAAAAGAGGTTAATTATCCAAGGAATTAAATACAAACATGATAACTGAGAGGTATGAAAAACAACTGGGACACAAAATATAACACTTAAAGGCCAATATAAACTAAGTTTAATAAATTAATCACATTACTATACAGTTTTCCAAAATGTCCTACATCTATAGACCCAAGGAATTGGTAGCTATTTCTTCTTTGGAAACTTTCAGCTACATACACTTTCTCTCACCATGCAGCCTTGACTATTTTGCA
>PVIR01013398.1:12052-42613 GCA_004026965.1 Petromus typicus
GCATGGACTTTTTTTTTTTTTTTTTTTTTTTTAGGTTTTTGGAGACAGGGTCTCACTTTGTGGTTCAGGCTGGCCTTGAGCTCAGCCTCAAACTCACATCACAATCCTCCTGCCTCTGCCTCCCGAGTGCTGGGATGACAGGCGTGAGCCACCACGCCCGGCACTGTGGTATGTGGTACTGGTTGCTGCTGGGTGTGGGTCTCCACACCCAATATTGTTATGTGGTTACCGAGGAATCGAACCCGGGCCCTTGCGCTTGCGAGACAGGCGCCGGAACCACTGAGCTAACTCCTGGCATGGACTTTTTTTATGTTGTTTTCTATTTTCCTTTTGTTTCAGGCAACATACAAATTTCAGTGACATTCTGTATCTGAAAGTAATAAGACCCATGGTAAAAAGTGAGGGGCAATATACATATGAATTCAACAAATCAGAAAATGTGATAAAACAAGAAGGTAAGAAGCAGGTAAAATTTACTAGTTTAAACATTAAATCAAATTTAAACAAGGGAAATTTAATGACACTTTCAATATAGACCTTTTCAAATATACTGACATTTTCAATATAGTGACTTTCAATATAGTGTCTCCTACCGAAGACAAAACTTTCACTTTATGAAATTTATCAATTTATTAATATCAACACAATACAGAGAGGTTCAATCAGCATGAATTTAATTTAAAGCAGGAAATCTTTAGAAAAAGAAGATTCATTTGTGTATTAAAATATATGTGACAAAAAGACATTAAACTTTTTTTTTTTTTGAGACAGGGTCTCACTTTGTAGTTCAGGCTGGCCCTGAGCTCAGCCTCCAACTCACATCACAGCAATCCTCCTGCCTCTGCCTCCCGAGTGCTGGGATTACAGGAGGGAGCCACCACGCCCGGCACTGTTCTATGTAGTACTGATTGCTGGTGGGGAGAGACTCTGTACCCGCCATTGTTATATGTGGTTACCAGGAGCTGAACCTGGGCCTTTGCACTTGCAAGGCAGGCTCCAGAACCACTGAGCTATAAATCTCTGGCCTACAAACTCGCCTTTCTAAACATGGTATGGAGAAGTGGCAAGAGCTATGAGCTCTAGCAATTTGTATGAATTCTAAATGGTGTTTCAATTTGTTCAGAAACAGAAAAGGGCATACATAGTTCAGTATATCTTCACAAAATTCAAAAGTTTTTGAAAAACTAACTTAGGACATCTTCAGGGTAAAAATAGTCTGTACTGCTGGTTTTGGGGTAACTTATTGTGTTTCCAGAACAAATCTAGAATGTTTTGGTAGCTTCCATGGCCTACCAATCTGGAAAAACAGATGGGAGTTGTGGTTTTTACAGCTGGATTGGACAGTAACCATGTTTCTAGAAAAGAAAGTCTGACGATTATAATTATGGCAGGTGGGTTTCCTGAAGTGGTAGTGACTCAAATCCATTCTTCCTATTTTTAACTTCCACTAGCAACTGAAGTTGTCCTTATAGTCCTCGGCTGTCCTGTGTTTCCTTTTAAAACTTAGAATACAAAAGGGTTCGGGTTATTTTACGACTCCTGTTTTTGTATCCCTATGTAACTCTATATTTTTTCATTTTTAATGACTCAATAAATAACAGACATTCTAAAATATTGTTTTAGAAAGAAATATATTCTTAAGTTCAAAAGTCGTTTTATTTTAATTGCAGACAGATACAATTAAAATTTAATTTAACCCTTTGACCTAGAGTAAAAAGTTGTCAATTTTTTTTTTTTTTTTTTAGTTTAGGAGAAAAAAAGCACAGTTCTGTAAAAGACCATTCCTCTTTTATTTTGGAAAATTTATCTTAGTAAGGAAAAGTGATTTGCTTAATGTCATACCGAAACTATTTGTCAGAGCTGGCTTATGTGGGTCATTTGTTCATTTCTGTAAATGTAAATTGTCTGCTCTTCCCATGATATTTCACCATAATCTTTTAAGAAACAGTTCTACTTTTGATATACTAATCACATAAAGCTTTTTTTGTGCCAAGAGAAAATTTTAAATATAAAGTCACACCCTAAATTGTGTCTGTTAAAACACCAAAGCATTTAAACAAATATGGTAGGCATACACATTTTTAAAGGTATTTTTAAAACATACTATTAAAATTAAATGTAATAATTTTAGAGGAAAACATTTGGTTGAGTTGTGATTTTTATATAGTAACACGCTTTTGGATGTGAACTGCTTCCCCCACAGTCAAGACATATGACTATTCCATTTCTCCAAAATACTGTTGTGTGTGTCTTTCTGTTTCAAATGCTTCACTTACCACAACCCATTGCCCCCAATTTTTTTCTCCATCATTATAATTTTTCTTGTTAAGAATTTCATCTATCTGGCCAGGGTATGGCTTAGTGGTTCTGGCACCTGTCTTGCAAGTGCAAGGACCTGGGTTTGATCGCCCCGGTAACCAGATACAATACTGGGCATGGAGACTCACATCCAGCAGCAACTGGTACCACATACCACAGTGCCAGGCGTGGTGGCTCATGCCTGTAATCCCAGCACTCGGGAGGCAGAGGCAGGAGGATT
The DNA here is from genome assembly GCA_004026965.1 of Petromus typicus. Taxonomy (NCBI): domain Eukaryota; kingdom Metazoa; phylum Chordata; class Mammalia; order Rodentia; family Petromuridae; genus Petromus; species Petromus typicus. Next base: position 14,592 of record PVIR01013398.1, read on the forward strand.
GCTGTGATGTGAGTTTGAGGCTGAGCTCAGGGCCAGCCTGAACTACAAAGTGAGACCCCTGTCTCAAAAAAAAAAAAAAAAGAATTTCATCTATCTGGAATCATGAAGAATATAGCCTTTGTTTTTCTCATTAAATATAATATATTTGAAACTTATTTTACTGTTATATGTTTAAGTAGTGGGCTCTTTTTTCATTGCTGATTAAATATTAAATTTCATGGGGGGATCATTGTTTATCCGTGTTTATTCATTCACTCATGAAGCATCTTTCCAGGTACGGGCAGTAATAAATAAAGCTATTCTTAAAGTGATGCTGAAGAGACGTTTCTTTTATTTTGGTTAAATACTTGAAGATAGGATTGCTGTTTTATTTTTTCTTTTATAGTTTGTATTTAATTTTACAATAAATTGCCAAACCACTTTCCAGAGCTGTATGAAAGAAAGGTAAATTTAATGTTCTGTTATGTCTCTGTTAAGTGGCATAAATTCTACACACTAATCCTCCTCCCTCAGCCTCCTATAATGTTGAGCTTGCAGCTATGTGCTGCCATGGCCAGCTGTGACTCATCTCAACAATGGAAACAGAGCTAATAAGTAATAAAAGTTACTTGTAACCTAAAATGCTTTTAAAGGAACGAACTATGGAGTACTTTTGTCATTTAGATAGTTTCAAGATGCACTGGAAGTATTAAAATTAATTCTAAAAATGATAAATGAAATCTGAACCTTTTAAATAGAGTAAATGTAGTAAAATTAGAAGGGAGAACATGTCCTTTTAGTTTTTTAACTTTTTTTTTTTTTTGAGACCGGGTCTCACTTTTTTAGTTCAGGCTGGCCCCAGAGATCAGCCTTGAACTCACAGCAATCCTTCTGCCTTTGCCTCCTGAGTGCTGGAATTACAGGTGTGAGCCACCATGCCCAGCACTGTGATATGTGGTACTGATTGCTGGTGGCATGAGTCTCCATGCCTAGCATTGTTGTATGTAGAGCCCAGTTCTGGGGATCGAACCCCGGCCCTTGTGCTTGCAAAGCAGGCACTGGCACCCCTGAGCTAAATCCCTGAACCACTAAGCTAAATCCTGGGCCCTAGTTTTTTAACTTTTGAGTATAACATAGTGTTAACTTTTGAGAACAAGCAGCAACAACTGAATACTGGTCTTTCAAAATTACATTTTGTTTCTACTTGTCAGTCTAATGTCATGTTCACACTGAAGACAATTGATTCTCTTGTGAATCCCTCCAAAGTAAGAATTTTGGAAAACACGGCACAGAGCCTAAGTTTTGAAGCAGTGTGAGGATCTCAGACCCTTTCTACATTGTTACCAAGCTTCAATGGTCCTTCCATTCTTAACTTGGGTGTTTTGAAATTTCTGGTTAACTTCTCTGGCATTAAGTGACTCTGGTAATAAATTTTATATGTTATTATGAGAAATATAAAGTTTTCTTCCTAAAAATGTTATCTTTTCACTGGTACTTGGAGGCCAAATATAAGAAGGATACAGAGGATTATACTATGTTCAAAAATGTTCGGGAAAAACTGGTGTTGCAGTCCTTAAAACATAAGAAGAATGAGTTCTTGCAACAAAGTAAGGAAGAAAAAAAGAACACTTGTTGGAGCAAAGAATGAGAGTAAGAAATTAGTTGGACTTAAAGTTTTTCCTTCATACACTACCTATACATTGTGAGGATCTTAGGATGCATTCAATTTAAACATTATAATTTCAGTTACATGAAAATGAAATTTATAAGAAATGATATTGTGGAATAATTTTGATTAGTATGACTTTATTTAAAAATAATCATGGCAGGGCTAGGGATTTAGCTTAGTGGTTCTGGCACCTGCCTTGCAAGCACAAAGTCCCAGAGTGAAATCCCCATTAACCACATACAACCATGCCTGATGTGGTGACTCACACCCACCAGCAGTCAGTACCACACAGTGCAATGCCAGGCATGGTATCTCTAGCATTTGGGAGGATTTGCTGAGTTCAAGGCTAACCTGGGTTACATAGTGAGCTCAGGGCCAACCTGACCTATAAAGCAAGGTCCTGTTTCAAAAAAAAAAAAAATCATGGCATAGTAAAGCTAGGAGGCTGTAACAATTTACTGGTCAGGAGGAACTAGGTCTATGGGGGTGAAAGGATTCATATATAGAACTCAGTGGATTTTTAAAGCTACATAACTGCTCTGTATGGTGCTCTAGTGGTGGATATAAGTTACACATCTGTTTTGCTAGGAACTTAAAATTCTATCAAATTCCCTAAGGGGGAGCAGTTAATGGTCAGAGGTCGTGACAGAGACAAAAAGACTGGTGAGAGGCAAGAATAACCCTCAGATTTTTGAATTATACATCTGGGACTTCTTTGGAATCTGAAGCATAAAGTCTGCTTTCCCACACTCCCCCCCACCCCCGTCCTATAGAGAGCACCAGCAAGGATTTCAGAGACAGAGACAAATATGACCGATTTACAAGCAGCATCAGCAACAATGGAAATTCCTCTGTCGCTGTGTTTTTATTGAATAAAACCATCACAACATGTCCCTGGGACTTTCAGGTGCAATTGAGCAAGAAAGAATGGCGTCAATTGCACTTGAGTATGGTTAATATATATTTAGGCATGAATAATTCTCACTGCTGCTGAACATAATTTAAACTAAGAGAAAAAAAATTACTTTGTCCCAATGCAACAAAATCAGTTAAGAGTATCCTGAGCTGAGCCAAAGAAGGAAACCACTTTGGAGCTGTGCTGGGATGACTCTGCCCCTCTCGTTGTCTGTCGCCATGTTGCTGAGATCAGTCAGACTGAAAACTGAGATTGTTAAGTCTTCAGAAACTTTAATGTGTGTGTAGAAGGAGGACCCTAAGAACACTGGGAGGAAAAAATAAAATGCCCATTGTGACCTACTCTTTTCTCCTCGAGTTGACCATTTCACAGACCAAGGTTCAAAGAAAACTTCACTCCCTGAGGAAAAGCCACCAAGAAGAAGAAAACCATTCTTTCTGTCACCTGATGGAGAAAAGTGGAGACCATTAGAAGTGAACATTGAAGTTGAGGGAGTCAATGAGCACAGGGTAACTGGGACGTGCTATTTGGCTATCTCAGCCAAGACTTGCCCCTCATCCACCTTTTCCAGGAGGATGTGTGGGAAGGAAGGTGTTTGAGGGATATGAAGCACACTAAGACAGAATCCCATAAACAGCTGGTTCTTATTCTCAGGTTAAGGTAGTGAAAACTGAAGGGAACAGAGGAAGAGCACATCTAGACAGAGAAAAGGGAACTAGTGTTTCGTAAGATTTTCAGTGCACTGTGTATTTCCATTCCCATGAGGAAAGTCAGGTAAGACATGTATTTGTATTGAAATCCTTTTGCCCTTTGTGCTTTGTGCTTCTTGCACTATGTTAGTACTCTCCTACTGAAGACTATGGATGTCTCAGTTTTTACATTTCATTTTTTACATTCTCATTTCAATTTTTTACATTTTCATTTCAATTCCTTCCTGGATTACTGATGGCAAACGTTTCAGAGTGTTCAGCAATACAAATGTCTTACTGTGGCGTGTGCGACAAAGGTTTGCTGATTCCCTCCCAGATTATTCATTCTCAATTTTTGTTTTTGTATAAAACCCCAGTGTCTACTTTTCTACATAATCCATGACTTTACTAGCAATTTTCAAAAAGTTAGATATTGGGAGAGGTGGGAGAGGAACACGCACTTTCTGAATTGATTTCAACCTCTTGCTAATATTTTTCAACCTCTTGCTAAGTGGTTCTTGCTCGTATTTTTAAAAGTCCTTCTCAAAATCTCACACGTGGCCCCTATTAAAGGCCAATCTCCTTGTTTCCCACACCCAAGGCAAACTTCTCTTCAATATCACTGTGGAAATAACTACAGTGGGGATAAACTTTTAAGAATTAAATTATTTAGAGAAAAATACTTTAATCTTCCACTGTTCAATGTAGTAACCTTTAATCCCCAATGACTATCATGGATTGAAATGTGTTCTTCATGTAAAATACACAATAGAATAAAAATACTTAGTATAATCATTGTGTTTTCAAAGAGTTTCATATTAACTACATACAAAATTATACTCTTTGTGATATACTGACATAATTTAATGAGACCTTATTTGAAGAGTCATGTCACTCATGATGTATTTGTGATATTTTTCTTAGACGCTCTTGAGCAGACTCTAAGAAAACCTTTTCTAATTAATTTAATTCCATCGAATAAAACTATTAAGATCAGGTTACTACTACACAGCACCTTGAATATATCAATGTGCATGTTCATTTTTATATAGCATATTTTATATAGTATATATTTTATATTTTATATTTGTGCCTATATTTTGAAGAATGCACTATACTCCAAGGTATTGCCGACTCAGAGAAACTGTAAGGAAAAGTGGCTTTCCAAATATTGTAGCTGAGTAAAGTCACTTATTGAGGGCAGAACAAATAATACATAATGTATTTCTTCAGGAATTATTGTTTCAGTGGCTTCTCGCGTCCCTTAAAACCTCCTGCGTAAGCTAAATACAAATCATGCGAGAAATTGACTAGATGGAATTTTCCACTCAGAGGTTTAGATGCTGTCTTTGATGAAAACCATGTTTGGGCTTTGTAGCTAAAGAAACACCCTCAGAGAGTCACTCCTGAAGATTAAAAAACACTAATATCTCGAACAACATGAAAAGCAACAGCAAAAAAGCATAAAGCCAAGTAGCACAAAATCACAGGTATATTTCTTATTTATATTTACTTTTACAAAGTTAAGCCTACCTAAGAAATACACCATGTTTTTAAGATTATCTGTGAAGTTTTTTTTTTATTTTTAAATATAAAATTGTTTGTAAAATTCTCATGTGAGTAAATCCTATTGCTTTGGCTAATTTCACAGTGCATAAACTATAATCATGTAGAAATATTTGAAAAGATAATAGCAATCTAGTATCTGTACAAAGGAGAACACATTCGAATGATACGTAAGGACACTTTCCTTCATATAATATTAACTTTTAAAATTCATAACTATTTTTAATAAATATTATTACTGCAAAAGATCCACAGATAAAATTAAAAGCTAATCAGATATTTGAAGAAAATAAAATTCTCACTGGAATACAGAGTACTGAATCATCCTGCTATAGATTGTTTCTTGGTACACACTATGCTTATCAAGAGATTTTATTTACAAGATTTTGTTGTCTCGGGCCGGGGATTTAGCTCAATGGTTCCGGCGCCTGTTATGCAAGCTCAAGGACCCGGGTTCGATCCCCGGTTCCCACATACCTACACTGGGTGTAGAGACTCACGTCCAGCAGCAATCAGTACCACAGACCACAGTGCCGGGCGTGGTGGTTCACGCCTGTAATAGCAGCACTCGGTAGGCAGAGGCAGGAGGATTGTTGATGTGATTTAAGTCTGAACTCAGGGCCAGCCTGAACCACAAAGTGAGACCCTGTCTCAAAACAACCTTAAAAAAAAAAAAAAGATTTCGTTGTCTCTGCGAAGACATGGTTCACATTCCTTTCCACACATCAGCCCATAGTGGTTTTAATTTTTTTATCCTCTTCTGAATGTTTTAATTGCTCTGATACGTGTTTCCCTTACAGGAAGTCGGCATTCACCTTGTATGTATACAACAGCGCTTGATTATTTTTAGATTCCCATTCCCTTCCCACTCGTGTCCCTCCTTTCTCTAAATCCCCCTTCCTCATTCTCATTTTTTTTTAGTGCATATTTATAACATATACTTTTATCATCATTGTGAGTGTTTGGTACATGTAAGTGATGTGTCTTATGTCTTTAAATTTCTGCTTCCCTTCTCCCCTCTGCTCACCATATTCTTCTGGATCCCTTCCTATTTGCAAAACATCTATCTACTTGTTTCCTTGTACCAATCCTTTTATTTTTTAGATCTTCTGGGAAGATAACTAGAAGGAGAATAGTTAGGTGCAATGGAGCAGCTAATCTTAGTTCTGTGAGAAATTTCCATCCTGAAGTTTCCACCCATGGTTGTACTTGTTTACACTCTCACCAGTAATGCAGGAGGACTTCTTTTTCTACCCCAGTCACGTCAGCATTTTGTTCATTCATAACTACTATGTTTTAATTTTCTCAGTCTTAACTAGTGATTCATAGTAATAAAAGCTGATAAATGGACTCTAATGAAAAGTAACTGTGGACTGGGGATTTAGGTCAAATCGTATTCTCCCTACCTTGGAAGCACAAGGGCCAGAGTTCAGTCCTCTATAGTCCTCTATAGCAAACAAACAGATAACCTTGTTTTCAGTAAATGACTTGAATATCTAGGAAAAAGTTTGGGCTGGGGAGTTAGCTCAGTGATTCTGGCACCTGTCTTGCAAGCACCAGGGCCGGGGTTCAGTCCCCTGGTAACCACATACAATACTGGGTGTGGATACTCACTCCCAGTAGCAATCAGTACCACATACCACAGTTCCGGGCATAGTGGCTCACGCCTGTAATCCCAGCACTCAGGAGGCAGAGGCAGGAGGATTGCTGTGATGTGAGTTTGAGGCTAAGCTCAGGGCCAGCCTGAACTACAATGTGAGACCTTGTCTCAAAATAAATAAATTTAAAAAATGATTTTATTGGTATATTTTATATAAACATGATTACATTCAACAATGAGAATTTGTACCTGTACATGACACATTTTGATATTCATTTTCCCCTTTCCCCTACAATCTTCTGCCCCCTATATACATAAGCTTTGTTTCCTTTTTTAACCTTCAAATTTTTTCTTTCCCTTCTTTACTTACTCTACTCACCTTTTCCTTTTTCCTTTTGAATATTTTCTTCCTGTCACAATACCTATCATACATGTTGGACCTCATATAGAACTTCTCATTTATACTGTTTTTCTAACTTATTTAAGCATAAACTGTAAACTATTAAAGTTCCTTGTCTTCCATCAGACACCACAGTCTGTCTTCCTAAGACACCACAGTCTCTGTCTAGCTTCAGTGAAGAGTGCAGGAATTTCCTTTATACTTCAAGTTTTTTTAAATATTCTTTATGGAAGTTTTCTAAGAAAAGTAGAAGCTCCTTTATAACTATTAAACATTTTTGATATTTATGGTCATTATAAATGTTAAAACAGTATACTATTTGGTACTATTGATTTCTAATTATAGGTCAATAATGTATTATTCTACATTTTTTTCTTTTTTTTTAAACTCCGGGATTCAAATAGAAATACAGTCCAACATTAATTTCTTTTTCTAAAAATTATTTATAATTGAAGAATTCTAAGCCAAGTTACCAAGGATAGTTTTAAGGAAATGGCTAGATGAAAATTATAATGTTAAGATCTTTGAACAATGAAAATTAAATCCAAAAATTAATGAAAACACCAAGTCAAAAAGAAAAAGAAAAAGAAAAAGTTTAAAGAACAAGAGGAAAAATAACAAAGCTAGCAAAACAGAAACTATATACAGAATGGAAATGCTGTATATATAAAACTAAATATAAATGACTATTTTAAAAAATCACAAAGAACAATGAAGAATTAATTAATACAAAAAGAAAACATAGCTTTTTAAAAAATAGTAAAATTTAAGGAGAATTAGCCACAGAAATAGAATATAGTTAAAATATTCTAAGATTGTTCAGAAATATATTTTAAAGATAAATTGATAATACCTTGGGAAAGTAATATTTGCCATAATTTGTGCCACTACAAACTAAAAGCCCAAATAGGGTAATTTCTACATTGAAAATGAGAACTATATCAAGCAACTTACCATCACCAAGATGGTCTTGATTGATGATCAATATTTCTAACGCTAAAGAGTCTCAATGCTTTTTAAAGTTTTCTAGTATACGAAGGAGAAAATGAAGAAAATATACAAACGTAAACACAGAAAATACTAAAAAGAAAGCTTAGGAAAGAACTTTTAGTCTGAGTGGTTATTAAAATACTATATTAAATTTTAAAATATACATTTTTGCATGAAAAATAAAATATTGAAATAGAAGGGAAATAGATACAAATATGAAATAAATTTTGATCTGTTATGTTAAAGGTAGATCTCAAAATGGACATGGTGGGCTTTGTAAAAAGTAATGTAAGACAAGCTATTATTTTTTAAAAGATAGAAATAAATTATATTTACACTGTAAAATGACAATTGTAAAATAAATCCAGGATCTACTTTTAAAAATGAAACAATTCTTGTATGAGAACAAAATGGTTGAATCATTCATTGAGGACAACTTCAGATACAGTGAAACAACTAGTGAAAAATTTGTCTGAAAGAGAAAAAGGAAAACATTAAGATTCTACATACAAACAGGTTCATACAGAATCTTTTGTTTAAACTGTTCTGATCACTCAAGCAGCTTTAGATAGATTCTAACATAATTTATGATATTTCTAAAATTAGGTACTTTTAATTTTTTAGTTTTTCCACCATAATTTGCATTTTTTGATTGGTAGTGTTATGGGCATCAATACTATTTATTTTTGTATTATTTATGAGTGAGAGAAATGTTTAAGTTTAGTATCATGGTGGGCAAACTAAACACATAATTGTTTTCATTTATATTCAGGTCTATCTTTCAACATAAATTGTTAAAACAATGATTGAATATCAGAAAATGATCTGCAGTAATGTTTTTAAATGTTTTCTTATACCTTGATCATTTGTTGAATTTTTATATCCTGATTTCAGATCATAAAATTGTTTTTTTTTATCAAAGGGATATGTCTGCTTCATATTTGATGCATTAAGAATATGACACTTTAATGAGCATGATGTATAAGCCCTTACAAGTCTGATATTTAATGGATCAAGTTAAATTAAATAAGAAATAGACAGGTACCATATGGTGAGCTACCTAGGGGAAATTATAGTACACTGCTAGTTGGATTAGAATGATTTCTTGTGCTCATTTTTTATAAAATAAGTCAAAATGAGAATCATTATGAACAAAGAAAAAAATGGTTGAGAATATTATTAGAGTTAACTAAACCTATCTTCTTGTACTCTCCTAATTTAAGCATCTGTGAAGGGCTAATATGATTGTATTAAGGTAAGATTACATAAAATATAAAAATCTTCTTCGTTTTATTCCTTCAATGTTTCCAGGTCATTACTTCTAAAATTATTTTCCTACAGTAGAAATCTGTTTTTAAAATGTACATATAATGCTTTATCTGGCTTTAGATAACTTTACCTGTCTCGATTTGCACAAATCTCCATGCTAGCCTATTTTCTAATAGACTATGATGGATTCTAAGTAACTCAACCTTCCCTTTATTCTCAGAAGAGCTCATTAACAATTCATTGCATCTTGCAGATTTTTGTTAGGATATCTCAATCCTTCTGCTAGTTTCTTACTGCTGTCTCTATCAAACTAGCAGAAAGTGGCTAACAAAACACACATCATTATTTTTCAGTTTTGAAGACGTTTGTATAAGTCAGGAAGGCTATATTTTCTCTGGAGGCTTGAGTGGAGAATTCATTTCAGGCCTTTCTCCCTTTGTAAAGATGTTCCCGTTTCTTAGCTTGTGGCCCCGTAACAGTTCAACCTCTGTCTATTTTGTCACCTCTCATTTTCGAACTCTACTTTTGTCAGGGCTTCTTGCTGTATCAGTCAGTTTGGCTGATCTGGGAAGATTTCCAGTTTAGATCTTTGTCTTAATCATCACTGCTTTCTTTTTGTTGTTCAGATACCCGGGAAATGGAAATGTTTAGAGAGACCTTATACTGGGTACTGCAGCATCTTTCTACTGAAAACAAATGTCATTCAGTCTTGCTAAATAACCTTAAATATCACCACTTATGAGGTTTCCTCGCCATGTGCATATAAAAATTATTTCAGCCTTCTTTTTCTTACTGATAGATTTGCTGTGTTCCCTTTTGATCCTGCATGTTTTTCTTCATAAAGAATCCAATTTAAGTGAATTCACTCAACTTCTCTATCCCATAAATACATGCTTCCTTTTTCACAACCTTGTTTAAATTGTATTATGTTTGCTTTTCTGGATATAACAGTTTCCTTGTATAAAATGTTAATTTGTATTTTACTGTCAAAGATTAAGATAGATAAGTAATATAATGGCAAACTTAATACATAGGAAAAATGAGAACTTTTTATGTATTTCAGAGTACAAAATGAGAGAAGAAATTTTTTCAAGCTATATTAAATACTTGAACAGCCAATATATTGAATATTTGATTTTAAAAGTTTGTATCTTTGCAAGCAAATATTTAACTGATTTTATATGAAATGAACACATTCTATAACATATCCATCCATATTATTAGCTATATACACAAACTAAGCCCATCGATGTGTTTGTCAATATTGAAATTTTAAGAAGGAAAGTAAAAGGGTACCCAGGGAAGAAAATTGTTATCTGAAATATTTACCATTTGAAAAAAACCACTATTTCCTCACATTTACATGGAAATATGATACTATCTACTAATAGTATCTATAAATCTATTATCAGTACTACTAATAAAATGTTACACAGATTTTTCCTTCCATTGAACTATGCAACCATGTAGTAACAAATGTGCACTTATCCAACAATATACATTGAATTATAATCCACTTTATGCTTGATAAATGTTAAAATTTTATACATATGGAACTAGTAAGTATCATGCTCATTATTTAACACTTCTTTTTAAAACTTTTTAGAATTAAAACTTACAGTTAAGGCCAAAGACTTAGCTCAGTGGTTCTGGCATCTGCCTGACAAGCCCAAGGTGCTGAGTTTGTTCCCTGGTACCACATAACGCAGCACCAGGCATGGTGGCTCACACCTGTAATCCCAGCACTCAGGAGGCAGAGGCAGGCAGATTGCTGTGAGTTTGGGGCTAGTCTTAACTACAAAGAGAGACTGTCTCAAAACAAACAAACAAACAAACCTTACCTTGAAATGAATTCGCCTGTAAAAGGAGTATGATGATGGCAAATAAATATATGAAGACATACAAATCATCATTAAGCTTTAATTAAATACAAACTAACCTAAACCTATGCTTAGACACTACCTAACATCACTTTAATGGCCAACCTGAAGTGCTGCTGTGTTTATTGTGCAGTGGGGAATAGGGGAGTATTCTGTGTAGATTGAGACAGTGTCTTATGAATTCAAGCATTTATTTACCACACAACTGAGAAAGTTTACTTCTGTACCCTTATGCTAAAAAAAAAAAAAAAAAAGAAACCTTACAATAGAAAACGTAACTGAATTTCATGGTTTCATTTGTTATAGCCAAAAGCTAGAAGCAACTTATTATTTCAAAGAGAAAGCTAATTTTAAAAATAGTATAGTTTATAAACAATCAAATATCACTCAATGATATTAAGAAAGAAACTGAATCCAACATCTTGAGTAAGTCTCAAAGGCACTCTATTCAGAAGGAAAAACAAGGCCTACCGTAAAAGTTTATATACTGAATAATTCCATCTATTAACGTTCTCAGGATGGCAAAGTTTTACTGAAACAAATCAGCTGTCTAGTTTGTATAGATCAGACTGAAAGAAGAGTGAGAATAAAGAGTGTCACCCTGGGATGCAGCTCAATGGCACCGTGTCTGCTTAGTCAGTGCAAGGTCCTGAGTTAGATCAGGCTGTTTTGTATTCCCTTTTGTCTGGTGGTTACATTAACATATAAGAAGCTACAAAGAAAAGACTGAGGAAAAAAGGAAAGAAAGAGGAGGACTGGAAGGAGGGAAGGTGGAGCAAAGGAAGGAGAGGGAAGAAAGGACTGAAGTAAAGAAGAAAGAAAAAGGGTATAAAATAACAGAAAATCCGTAGTAATTTTCATAGTGGTTTACGTTAGTACCCATAATGTAGTGGATCCATTGTTCCCTGCAGCCTCACTAGCATTTGTTATTATTTGATTTCTTGAGTTTTAAGTTCAGTCACCTGTACAGAAAAGAAGGGCTCAAGAATTTGTTTTGATAATCTCCAATTTATTTTTTCTTTTCACTTTTAGATTGTGCTTGTTGAGTCACTTTGAAAAAAATCTTCTCCTAAGGCAGGATCACAAAGATTCTTTTCTTTTCTATAAAACATTTATAGTTGTCTTTATACTTAGGTCTAGAATACAGATTAGGGGTTTTTTTAATTTTTATTTTTTGACAGAACCACTGGATCAAACTCAGGACCCTATGCTTGCCAGGCAGAAACACCATTGAACTACACCCTCGGCCCCCATTGTAAGTATTTTTATATGAAGTGGAGAATCTGCCAGAGTTTATAATTTTTAAAATGTAAATATATTCCAGAATAATATCTTGAAAAATCTATACTTTCTTCATTGAAATCACTTCAGAAATTATGTGTAAATCAATTGTCAACACATAGGAGTATGTTAGTGGAATCATATTTTATGTTTTTTATCATCCTCCTTATTTTATAGATATTATATCATAAAGACAATAATATATTGTGCTGTATTTTCTTATGTTTTCTGAGGGTATTTACTTACTTTTAATGTCAAAATGAGTTATAGGGAGCAGTATTATAATTTGTGTCTTTCTATTTTCCCTGATGAGTCCAGCTTTCTCCCTGCCTTTCACAGAACCAGGTTTTGGTTTCATTGATAATCTGTGGTGTTTCCCTTGCTGTTGTCACTGTCTGGTTTGATTGATTTCTTCCCAGCTCATTTAAAAATAGTGCACATGTGTTGTGCAGGAGGGTCAGGGGGAACCATTCTGCCAGGGGCTTGTGTTTCATTGTACTACAAATATCTTGTGTTTCATTGTACATCAAGAATCTTCAGTGTACAATTAGCTGTGAGTGTTTCAACAGTCAAATATATTTCTGAAATTGACATGGTGTAGTTTTTTTAGTTTTTTAAATTTTCTTTAATATCTCATTCAGTACATAATGATCAATTCATTGTGAGGAGTTAGTGCAGGTACATAACATGACTTAATAATTTTTTCCTCCAATTTCCTTGCCTGCCTTCATTCCTCCCTTTGTCTGCTCCTCTCTACTTCTCTGCTTCCTATTGCCCAACTTTCTTATGGCAGACTACTACTCCACTGGGAATTAGTGCCATGTTTTTTTGTCTATTCATCTACTAAAGGACACATTGCTTCCAAGATTTGGCTGTTAGAGAGTTGTGCCACTTGTAAACATAGATATGCACAGATCATTGAAATATGATGTCTCTCCTTCTTTGGGAAAGAGCTAGGTGGAAAGGAATTTCTGCTTTTAGTTATTTGAGCAAACTCCAAATTGATTTTTATAGTGGTTGTACAAGTGCATATTAGTACCCACAATGTAGAAGGATTCGTTGTTTACTGAAGCCTCACTAGCATTTGTTATTATTTGATTTCTTGATGACAGCAATCTGTAATGAAATACAATGAAATTTTGGTGTTGATTTAATGGGTATTCCTCTAATGCTCAGCGATGTGAAACATTTTTTTTCATATATTTATTGACCATTTTTACTTTCTCTTTCACAAACCTCTATTTATTTTGGTTGCCCATGTATTGATTAGGTTTTTTACTGGGGTAGTCTAATTTTTTGAGTTCTTAATATATTCTAGATATTAGTCTTCTATCTGAGGAATAGCTGGTAATTTTTTCTTTGGCCATTCTTTAGATTGTTTCCATTCTGTTGGTTATATGTTTTGCATTGTAGAATATTTTAATTTGATATAAACATTTCTTGGTCATTTTTGTTATTTCTTGGGCAATTGAGGCTTTGCTCAGAAAACCCTTTCCTATCCATATTCATCAGAGTTTTACTTAATTATCTTCCCATTGATTATATGTTTTGGTTTTATTACCTATGTCTTCAACACATTTGATTTTATTATTGTACGTGGTAAGAGATGCTGGTCTGGCATTAATCTTTCATGTGACTAGCCAGTTTTCCCAGAACCATTTATTAAGGAGCCTATCTTTTCTCCAGTGTAAGGTTTTGGCCTTATTTCCAAAGCTCAGGTGGTCAAATGCCTCTGAGTTATTTCTGTTCAACTGATTTGCAAGTCTGTTTTTATGACAGTCGTACACTACTGCTAACTGTGCAGCTTTGGCATGTAACTTGAAATCTGAAATTTGGATGCCTCTGCTTTGTTCTTTTTGTCCTGTTGTTGCTTTTTTGAACCTGTTCAAGGTTCATGTAAATTTTAGAATTTCTCTAGTTCTGATAGGAATGCCATTGGTATTTCCACTGAGACTACATTACATCTACTCATTTTTGGCAGAATGGCCACTTTGACAATACTGATTCTATATACTCAGGAAGGAGATACCTTTTTATTTTTTTTCGTTGCTTATTTGTTTGTTACTAGTATCCAAGCTCTTTCTCCAGTTGGAGCCTTTTCTATGTGCCTCTGGTGCAGAGAACAACTGCATTCCTGTTCTCTCGTCTCTTTAGTGGACAGATTCTTACCACTATGGTTCAATTTGTGCTCAACTGATGTCTGCTAATCTGGTACTGCTTCTGTGTTAGAAGTGTTTTGCGTGTTTCACAGGCCAAACCCTCTTAATCATCCTGCTTTCCCTTTTTTGGGGGGCAGCAATTGATGCTTTCATCTCCAAAGTGCCTTCTGTAAGACTTTCTTCTGTAAGACTTCCTACTCCGATGATTAGGGATAGGCAAGAGCTTTGTGAGTGAAGCCTCAATTGCCCAAGAAATAACAAAAAGACCAAGAAATGGTTATACCAAATTAAAATCTTCTACAATGCAAAAAATATAATCAACATAATGGAAACAACCTACAGAAAGTTAGGTTAGATTTTCTTCCCCTCTTCAAGATGTAGAATTTATCTATTGATAGTGGTGTCGACTCTTCTTTGCATGGTGAGCTTGGCTTTGTTTCCTGAGGGTCAAGCGCAAATGAGCCATCACTTCTCAGAACTTTGCTACCAGAACTTTCCTCTAACAAGTCCTTCATCCTAGCCCTCAGTTGATGTTTCTCTTAAGTACTATAGTAACAGCCAAAGTCTGTGGCAAAAGCCTTCAAGTCTGGGCCAAATCCATGGCTGCAGATTCTAGTAATTTAGGATCTTCATCCTATGTTAACCTTACAATTTAGCAGTTTGCTAATAATTTTATCAAACTATTCTCATCTATCTGCATATCAGAAGGCAATTGAAGATGATACAAAATTTAAAAATTTCTTTTCAAACACAACCAGGCAATGATGTTATTAGCATGAATTCAAAGCAACATTTTTTCATTACAAAAGCCTAGCAAAGAATATAGAGGTGGCCCAGACAGGTTATAGATGAGAGGATCACTACGACTCACCTATTTAATTTTCATAATAGCTATAAAATATATATTAAAATGTTGCATTAAGTACTATCATTTATATGCTGACTGCATGTTATGTATACATACATGTCTGTGTATATTCATATATGACTGGTATAATAAAACAGCAAAGCTATTCTATTATTGAATAAATTTTAATTTAAGCCAGAAAATATAAAGTTAGCATTTTTACATTATGTTACTTTATTAAAGCAACTCATGGAGTAAAACTTCATTTAAAATCTAAAGTGTAAGCCAGGTGTGGTGGCTAACACCTATAATCTCAACTTTCAGGAGGCAGAGGCAGGAGGATTATCATGAGTTTGAGGCCAGCCTGGGCTACATAGTAAATTCAAGGCAAACTTGATCTACAAGGAGAGAACTGTTTCAAAATACAAGCAAACAAACAAACAAATAAACTATTAAAAATCTAAAGTATATTCTTAGAAATGTTTCTGATAATTTATTTATTTAATTAATTTTACAGTATTGGGATTGAACTCAGGAACTTATGCTTGCCAGGCAGGCACATGGCAGCACTGAGCATATCCTCAGCCCTACTTAGATTATTTTTTATACAGTTAAGACACAGAACCTTCAATATTTCTGTGTAATTCATATATAATTTTAAAATTTTATAGTTTTTATTGTGCTTAAAACTGAGTATTATAAGCACATTAAAAATAATTATATTGAACTACCAAATGGTATACTGAAGAACCACTATTTTGCCTGGTTACTCAAGAGAAACACAGTAAAGGGTATTTTTATTTATAAGTAAATTAAACTTTAGATAAAAACAAAGATTGTATTATATGAAAACTCCCAGGTTCACCTTGTTGTGATGCAGAAATCACAATTTTCTGACAGTGTCAAAAAAACAAAATACTGTAAGCAAAGATAAAATATTCATTCCTTGCTTTACCTAATACAAATTCCTAATTTTTGTCCACTTGCTTTCATAGTGGAGTCATTTACCTAAGCACATTGTACCTTATGACAAAGAAAGTCCTTTATGCTCTTTGAAGGATCCCTTTTGTAAGTTCAGCTATCATTATGATTTAGACAAAGGATTCTGTAATTTAGCGTAAGTACAATTGAATTTTCATTGGTAAAATTAATAGATTATTAGCTAATAAACCCTTAAAGTTGTCTCTCTTAAAAGAAATTAGTAATATTCAAGAACTAGCTAAAGTATTTTAAAGATTATTTCCATAGTATCTCAGCTATAATAGGCTGATGAATCTGGTTGGCCTTGTCAGTTTCTGATATATTTATACATAATCATCCAGGCCTGACTGTGAAAAACTTAGTTTGGATTGTATAACCTGCCCCTGGGAATATTATCATATTTACCTTTGGTATCTCTCAAGTCTTTTGAAAACCCCCAAATCAAGAATCCCAATCTTACATAACAGATTGTCTGTATGTTTGGCTTAATAAATTTCTGTGTGACAGAATTTGTTCAAAGAAGTTACATATACTCTAATATTGTTCACATTTTAGCGACTGGTTTTCTGAGGTCTATCCTTTATTATCAGAGATTTATCAAAAAGCTAGAACAAAAAAGAAAGGAAACAAATTTTATGTATATAAGGGAGTGGTAGGGTGGGTAAAGCTATAGGAAAAAATGAGAATTAAGTTGTGTCTTATACTGGTACAAATCCACATTGTGGAGTGCAATCATGATGTGTATATGTAATGTACCAATAAAGATTTCAATTTTAAAAAAGAAGCTAGAACAAAACAGCCAGTAGTACGAGGAGTTTAAAGGGATTTTAGAAGAACAACATCTGCAAAAACCCATTGAATCCCAGCACTCGGGAGGCAGAGGCAGGAGGATTGTGATGTGAGTTTGAGGCTGAGCTCAGGGCCAGCCTGAACCACAAAGCGAGACCCTGTCTCCAAAAAAACCTAAAAAAAAAAAAAAAAAAAAAAAATTGAAGAGAATTTTAGCTGGATTTTTAAAAAAATGAGTAAAATTTTGCTAGTTGGATTTGGACAATTAACTGGCAAAGGTAACATAGAGATTCAGTTAGAGAATATGATTAATTTGGGAAATTAACTTATGGTTGAAAGTTAAATTCTTTAGTATAAATATATTCACAGATTATAAAGGAAGCTATACAGTATATTTCAAGAGTTTTCAAAATTTGTAGAGAAAAACTTTCAGAAAATATATTTTTATCATATGATCTGCAGACTCACATGCAGATCTGAAACAAAATGTCAGGAAACAATATTTATGCCTCACTAGTTGATAGGAAATCTGATAAATTACTAGTCTTTTCTGATATGTTCCCTTCTTTTTTCTGAAATACTTAACTGATAAAGTGGATTTATTTCATAACCCATCAAAAGTCCCCAACATATGTTGCAGCATGATGACCTAGATGACTTATCCAGCTTTATGGGGTGTGATCAGCGCTGTGAGAAGGAGGAGACTGGTGGCCCATACACACATGAAATGACTGACACTCAAGTCAGGGTCTCTCCTGGCTTTGTCCAGCAGTGCACTGCACAGCCTGTGCCTGTGTAGAAGGGTGTATGAGATTATGAGCTAATAAGAAACAGTACTATAGGCAGATAAAGAGACTCCAAAATATGGGAAAATATTTCTGTATCTGTAACACAGTCTTCTCTTGCTTTTTCAATAATGAATACAATATTTTCAGTTTTCACTTAATCCCTGATTATTTAGCGACTGGTTTTCTGAGGTCTGCTGTCTTTATAGAAATGTACTGTCTAATGAATATTATACAGGCCACATAAGTTGTTATTAATTTTAGTCATGCTTAAAGAAAATACAAAGTAGTAGATAAATTAATTTAAATAACAAAGGGTATTTAAAATATACCAAAAGTATTAACAGATTAAGTTATAATCTGAAAAATATTATAGATTATTTGCTTCCTTTTTGGTTTTATATTTACAGTTCAAGGCTGCAGATTTAGCTCAAGTGGTACCATGCCTATCTTGCAAGCATAAGGACCTGAGTTTGAGCCACAGGATGGCAAAAAGAGGTATATTTACAGCTTATCTTAACACAATCAACCATACATAGCATCTCAATAGCCACAGATGATATATTACATTGGCTGCTGTGATTCTAAAAACTGAGTCACTCGGAAAAATTTTAATTTTGCTGTTCCTGAGAAAGATGTGTTATTATATCTCTATTTGGAATAGGCTTACTAATATTTCAGTCTACATTTTCTCTATCATATTAAATAGATTGCAGTAATACACAGGATATATATTTGCACAAAACTCTTATGTATGCTCATTCATGTACCCATTTCCACGGCTTGCTCTCTTACAAATGTAACATAACTATTACTCTCCTTAATGTTTTGATATGTGATTGCGTACTATTTGGTATTGATGAACTCATTATGACAAGTGTATTTTCAATACAGAGAGAGAGAGAGAGAGAGAGAGAGAGAGAGAGAAAGTTCATATACTTTGACCTCAAAGTTACTAATACTTTTTTCCTTCACTTTAATCAACTCAATATAAGTGCTCAGCTTTTAAACAAGGATATGGAGCAGTATAAATAACCAAGGGGAGTTAGTACAGGGTACCTGCTGATGAAGCATCTCAAATATTGATCTCAGGAAGTAAATGGAACAACTCATTGATCGAGAAAGAAGAAAAGGCAGGTGCAAACAAGAACAGAGGGAGATGTCAATCCTCCCGGAGAACCAGGGCATACCTTGCAGAGATTGGAAGCAAGATTGTAAAGATTAAAGTTCAGAGAGCTTTTAAGGTGATACTGAGGGAATCTGATCAAACAGTCTTACTCTGAAAGTCTGCAGTGAGCCAGACAGCAGAGACTGAAGTTTTGTGTAAAGATCCAGAAGTAGGTAAAGTACTAAAATAAAAAAGGTTAGTTCTGACCGATGTCTAAACAGAGAGACCTTACAAGGGTTCATTCAGCCTCCTGAGGTCTCATTTTTCTTATTTGTATATTAAAAAGCTAGATGGAAGCAATGATGTTTGTCATAGGACTGAACCTGAATCCAATCCTCACTTCTCTTAGAGTGAATCCACTAGCTCAAGCACCTTCCTGGGTTGCTTTCATTTCTAAATTTCCAGGATGTTTCTCAGAATAAGCTTTTTTCCCACTTCTAAATCAATATATCTCAGATCACCCTAAAAGTTATACAATATACAAGTCACTGTCTAAAAATGAATGAAATTGTATTGGAATTCTTGTACACATTTTATTGATAACTGACACCACCATTTCCTTTCACTGAATACACCAGCCAGGAAATCATTCTTGTTCTTTCTTTCTTCTTCAACTGCTCTCAGTGAACACTTAGAATGCAATCATTGGCCAAATCCCGTTAATTCTACATGCCACTTTTCAAATCTGCTCATCCCCCAAGTCATAATCAAGGAGCACTTTCTTCACATGCACTCATTTTGTATAGATGCATTTTAAAACATGTAGCAGACAAGTCTTTTGTTCTACGTATATAACAATGACTCCAAGGGCGGGGGATACAGCTCAATGGTTCTGGCACCTGTCTTGCAAGCACAAGGACCAGGTTCAATCCCCAGTAATCACATAACAGTACTGGGTGTGGAGACTCACTCCAGCAGCAATCAGTACCATATACTACAGTGCCGGGCGTGGTGGCTCACGCCTGTAATCCCAGCACTCGGGAGGCAGAGGCAGAAGGATTGCTGTGATGTGAGTTTGAGGCTGAGCTCAGGGCCAGCCTGAACCACAAAGTGAAACTCTGTCTCAAAAAAACCTAAAAAAAAAAAAAAAAACAAGAAAACAATGACTCCAAACTAGCAACACTATTTTTTTCACAGATATATACCAATAAAAGAAAAAAACAAAGATAAACTAGCAGGATAGAAGAAGAGACTCAAGACACCTCAGTCATGTATCTTGTCTTTATAAAGTTAAAATTTTTCAGATGTGTCCAAGTGATAGTAGGTGTTGTGTTTTAGATCTGTAATATTCTCCAAGACCATACACGTCCAGTGACAAGGTTTTCCGAAGGTGACTGTATCATGGGGTGTTACTCTCCTCAGTGGTTTAGACAAGTGTTAGGTTCATTACTGACTTGTTGGCAGATGGGTCCTGGGCAGAAAGAGGTCACTGTGGTTGTGACATGAAAGGGTGAAACTCTTCCCCTAACCTATAAAAAAAGAAAGTGTTTCAGAGAGTTCTTATAAATTCAACATCATATAATTATACATTAGGTACTACATGAAATGTTGCTTTGTACATGACTTTTTCATTATACTTGAAGGACAGCCTTACAGTCTCAAAATTTTCATCCTATATGACTGGAAACATTGCTAGGAAAATCTTGTTTATTTCCTTCATGAACTGAGAATAAGATATATGAAAATAATTTTCCAGTGGAAAAAGATACTGGATTCATTAGAGCTGTCCCACGACGCACAGTGAAAGGATAAAAAGAAGGTCATACAGGCAAATCTGCTTTCAACTAGAAAATGTGTATGTCTATTTGTTACTCCTTTCATATGATTTTGGAAGAAATTAGGTTTCTTTTTTGCTTAAAACCAAAAAATATAAATGCATGCCATTATGTATATATTTAGATCATTATCAAATCCTGTAAGAAACTAACATTTTTTGACAATACTGGGCATCAAGCCTCTTTTTTAGCACTGAGTTACATCTCTAGGACTTTTGTTTACTTAATGTTTTTTTCAATTTTTTGAGATAGAGTCTCATTAAATTGACCAAGTGGGACTCAGATTTATTATTCTATCTTAGCTTTCCAAAATACACATATTCTGATGAGTATCTGCATAAGTTCTAACATAGATTTTATCTATATATTTACATATACACACATAAACACTGCAAAACCATCAACACAATGCAGATAATGAAAAATACATCAACCCTTCATAATAGATTTTTCTTAATGATAGAAAATCTTCTACTAATTAACTGATTAATTAATTAGATATACACATTAAAAATCATTCTCTGTAAGATCTTTTTTTTTTTTTTTTTTAGGTTTTTTGAGACAGGGTTTCGCTTTGTGGTTCAAGCTGGCCCTGAGCTCAGCCTCAAACTCACATCACAGCAATCCTCCTGCCTCTGCCTCCCAAGTGCTGGGATTACAGGCGTGAGCCACCACGCCCGGCCATTCTCTGTAAGATCTTGCTCTTTGTGAACTGCAGGATTTTTTCTCTCCTAGTTACCCCAGAAGATAGTTTTGTGGAGCATATAGGTAATCTGCTTAGTCTCAAGATATTTTATCATTTTCAACATTTACAAATAAATATGATGTTAAACAAGTGGATATGTTGATTGAAAAATAAAATTTCAATGTATGATCATTAAGGAAGTTTATGTAACAGTGACTTTTCTACAGGCTTGCAACAGTGGCTTGGTAGTAGAGATATATTTAAAGGGAGGACACAGACATCCTTTTCTTTTAAAGGATTAGCGATCGCAGTAATGAGTAGTCAGTTTTTGAAATATGTGTAAATTCAGACCAAGAATGATTGTTTAGGTATATGACTCAATTTCTCACTAATTTTCTTAGAGAAAACACTACCAATTATTCTAATACTCTACTGAGCAACACATAAGTATTATATCCTTGTCTTTATCCATCAGAGATCAATAAGAATAACCTTGTACAGTACAATACATTTTGTACTGTTGTTTATGCCAAGTGGCATATGTGTATTTATCTGTTGCATAAAGGATTACATTTTATTAGGTATACAAGTAATATATTTATAAACATTTACCCTTAAGTAATAACAGTGAATATGTTATACTGAAGAGGGCATTAAACTTCCCCATTTGATGTGTTGTTTTATCTAAGCTAATTACTTAAAATATTAAAATCTAATTAAACCTCTTCAGACTTCATAGTACAATTTTAATAAGTTCAAACTTCAGCATTTCAAGACTATTTGAAAAATAATTTCACTGTTCCCTTCTTTCAACATAACTCTTAAACGAACAAAAGGATCACTTAAAAACTAAAATAGAACTCTCAATATTAAAAACAAACTAAAATTCCTATCACAAAAATAAAAATTATTATCCAATATTATAAGTACAGTATTTCTGTTTCTCTGAGCCTTTCACTGTATTTAACTACTGTTGTACTTTGGTGAATCTCAGGGAAAACTTTAAAATCAAGAACACTAAAGCTGATAATTTAATTATTAAAGTGCATAACTGTGGTTAATATGAATTCATAAGTCTGCACAAGTAGCTCAATCAAAAATTAACTAAAACAAATGGAAGAGAAAAAGCAATTGTGTAAAATATATTTATTAACAAAAACAGTAAATTACAAGATTTAAAAGGAAGAGAAGAATGAAACAGCAGAATAGTAAGAAAAAAGGAAAGAGGAAGAAAAGATATTAACTCAAGCTACTACTGTCATTTAGTGAAATGTCACTTAAATCCATTTTGCAATACTTTTACTTATTTGAATCTGACACTACTAAATTTTAAAGAAAGTATGAGGAATCCAGCATCTGGTGTTTTCTGGTTGGAAGTTAAACAAGAATTGCTACCCTAGAAGCTGACTTGAAAGACAGCCACATTTGCAATTTTCAGGTGTACTGTTTTTCTCATCTATTTATCATAAAATGTGTTATAAAGACAAATTCACTCTAGTTCATCAAGACACATGAACAAGATTGCTCATTATAGCACTTTATCTTATTTAAAATGCTGGAATAAAAAATGTCTTAAGTTTCCTCCATTTAATGGATACTAAGTGTTTTAAAATTATATATATATATATATATATATATATATATATATATATATATATAACTGTAAAAATTTTAAAGCTACATGATAAACTAAAAAAAAGTTGTTTAACATTTGTATTTAGTGGCCCTTTGTATGTTCTTCAAAATTAGATTCAGACTTCTGCCCTACATTTATTCATATTTTATGGTACACATAAAAGACTTAATGTTATAATTATAGACAGCTAAGTTCAGTAAAATTCATATGCAGTCTAAGAGAAATCAGGCCCTTGAGGAAGTCAGCACAGAAAAGGTTCTGGCTGGATGTGAATCTCACAAGAGGCAGATCTCAAGATGGAGACACAATGGCCAAGCCTGGGAGCCTGCTGGCGATACACCGAGCTCGAGATTGGACTGCAGTTAGCAGCGTCTGGCCTAGGGAGCCCACACAGGAACAATTACTGAGTAATTACAACATATAAACCCATATTCCACTCCCTTTTGAAAAGTGACTTTGTTCTTCTCCTCTACATTTGCTATATAACTGTTGTCCCTAATGAATCAGTATTAGCTAAGTGATACATCTATACTCCTATAGGTTGATCATAGTTTGCTCCATTGTAGTTAGTACTTGTGATTTTGCTGTATAAATTATGCCTAACAGTCACAGTGACCACAACTCAAGATCCCTCTTAGAAATACAAGAGATATTCTTCTTATCTTTTTTGTCAATAAAATGCTTTTAAATTCCTCCTTTGATTCATGACTTGATTGCTGTTAGAAGACTCTTGACTCCTTGTATCTGATATCTAGCAGTTTGGAAGGTATTTTCCCCATTCCATTATTATTTCAAATGTATAGGCATATGACTAATTTGTCATTTAATTAAGGAGCTTTAGAATACATTGAACAAAGCTTTAGACTTTTGTGAAATTTTGTGCCACTTTTTATTTTCTAAATAAATATTTTATGACAGGAAATATTATTGAACAGATAACTTCTGAGGAAATTATTTTTTATATATGATTGATCCAACATCTTTTCCCACTATTTTTGGAAACAAGGAAGATTTATTTGGGACTCAACATTAGTTAACATATGTACCATGCAGTAAAAAGTGTGAAGACCATTTAGAAATTAAAAATAAGAAATAAAAAGAAATAACGAGGTATGTTTTTATTATTACCATTTTGGTCTCTCTGTGTGAGTGTGTGTGTGAATGTGTGTGTGTATGTGTGTGTCTGATGCTGCTGTGCTTAGTCCTGGTCAATTCTTAATGATATCAGTGAAAGATTAGTGCTATGTTTCAAATCTAAAACATGCCCTCCAAATCTCTTGCGCTCAGAAGTGGAGTTTTTGGAATGTGGTTGGATCCAGGGAACTCTATCATTATCAGTGGTTAAATCCATTACTGGATTTATAGCTGGATCTGCTGGTAGGAGGTGAGACTTCAACGAGCATGGTGATTTATTAGGGGTGTTCTCCAGATTTGCTTCCTCTCTGCTCTCTGGCTGCCACAGGATGAGCAGCTGTACTCCCCCTGGCCTTCCTTTTTCTGTCTTAGAGACAGCCAACCAAGGAGGGAACCCTTTGAAAACATTAGCCAAAATGCAGCTTTTATCTTACAGGTTGTAGCTGTCAGGTATTCTGTCCCGACAGTAAAGTGATTAACACAGCAAACATTATGTATCTATGTATACACCCAAGTGTTCTAACGATAACATGCCTCCAAATTTTAATGTGTTAAAGCAAATATTGCATGTTAAACCTGACATCAGTAAGAATAAACACAAATTGGATGACATTATGTATTTGCAAAAACACATAAAGAAGGCACAAGATGGAAGTACCCCCACAGCTCCACAAGACAATGGGTAGTCTCCAAAATCCCACCAAAAATGGCAATATAAAATGTTTCTGATATAAATTAAAATTATTAATTTGTAGCATAGTTATATCCTTGGGGAAGATACTGATTAAGTAGTATAAAAATATACCTAATCGTAGCCATGCCATTTCTCTAGACACAAATATTCCTGCTTAAAAAAGGACTTGAGTTATTCCAATGAGAAGTCAAGTTTTTAAAAAATTATATTCAGAGGACTTCCAATTTAGATTTTTCGATGCACCTACAACTGTGAGTTATTAGAAATAGCATTTGTAGACTAGATGTTTATATATGCCTTTAGATGATGCATGAAGTTGATGTCCTGAATTGAATAAAGCTAGAGACAGCACTAGGTCTGGATGCCTTTAATAAGGCTTAAACACCCCAGAGATCTGATCGGTGCATCTGGCTAAACAGCTTCCTTCTTACTGTTCATCTTTGAACTGAGAAATCCCCATCTTGATTTTAGTTGAATGCTATTTGTGAGCTATTGAAACTGGATACAGTTTTCTCCAAAAAAAAAAGAGAGAGAAAGAAAGAAAGAAAGAAAAAAGAAACTATCAAAGTTCTCCTTCATAGTATTTCATAAATAAACAAGATGAAATGTTTGTACTAAATAAAAATATGGCTCATGTCTTCTGTCTGCAACTGCATGAACACAGTTGTGAAGAAGAGAATAAAAGCAAATCAAAACAACAGTGAATTATTTTCAACTTTACTGTGACAGTATCTCCTATGGAATTCTAGAAAACTTGCTCAAAGTTTGATTGAAGTTAAATTCTCTCTTAAACATTTTATCTCTTTGAAAATGTTAGAAATATTCAATCATTGTGGAACAAACTCAATCTAGATGTCAAGAAGTGCAAGAGAAATTTTGATAGTGGTTTGTATCTGGCAACACTGTAAAATCCCACATCTCCCAAAATATCCACTTCTCTCATTGTTCTTTTATTTAATACTATAAGAAAAATGACACCCGAGTTTGCCATTTGTAGGCACATTTGATTGCATAAAATCATTTCCTGTATGGAATCATTCAAGACTTTTAACTAAGGATTTTCTACAGACAGACTATTTAATAGTTTGTTATAATTTGATGTATTATTTATTATAGACGTAACTAACCCAGAGAGTAGATTATTGTTTAGGCAGGTATATTCTTAGAATCCCAGTTTTTCATAAGCAATTGTCTGAAATTATAGACCTTTCATTATTTAATCCATAATGTTCAGTCATACAGGGTCCTTGGTGTAATATTCATCATAAAGACCAGAAACCTTTCAGTCATGGCTGTACCACAGGCAATCATTGTTATTCTCTCATTCTGTAAGAGGCATCACTCAGGAAAGACATCACACACAATTCTGTGAAGCAGAAATGGCTATGAATTCCATGAATATTCAATACTGGATTACATGCATTCAATATTGATATACAGTTAGAGATTTTAATAATAGTTCATGCTTTTTTTCACCACAAGTGTCAGTGCTGGTTTGATTTAAATAGAAGGAAAAACAACACACTGACGAATATAAATGAAATGCTTTCTGTTCTTAATCTTGCAGACATTTTAATCATGATGTTTGAACCAAATCACTGTTTGATTTGATCTGAGATAAATTAAATGCATATATCAGGACTATTTAGAGTGGAAATGTAAGTAATTTGTTCTCATTATTGATACGATAGTTATATTATTAAGTGCCAAAGATGGCTATCCTACATAACTCCACTAAAATTAGTTATTTCCAGAACAAATCTGACAATGTGAATTACTCTGAAACTACAATCAGGAAACTTTGATCTCTTCACAAATTAACTGAATCACTTCCAAGTATTTTACTGTGCATGCTAAGAAAGTATAATTGCTTAGAATTAAAATTGGATACTATCTGATCTTTGAAAACCTTCTTAAGCAGATATTATTCTTTTAAATATACTATTCCCATGAGTATTTTGAAGATGCTTTCAATTACTGGTTTTGCAAATTGATTGACAGGTGATATTTTCTTTGAAAATTATTGACACTAACTGTTGCATGTCATTGTGTGTGACACTGGGGTAGCCACAAAGCCTTCTGTAGAACCAGTACAGTTAGTTCCTTAGCTGCTATGAAGGTTTAAGTAGGCTCAGGCCTGACTGAAACTGTATTACCCAATTCTTAGTTGAAGGAAATTTCCTTGCACAGGTTACTTCTCTTTCTGGTTGCACCTTCTACCCAATATTTGATTGCTGCCATATGAAAGCACAAAGGTCTCTCTTTGCCTCAGTCTTGAACAACTCCAAAGGGTCATACCAATGTTACAGCTCTTTGTAAGATAAGCTCTGACATCACAAGTGAATGTGCTACAATTCAGTGTAGACCGTTAACCTGTTCACAATTACTTTCTCACAGGTAATATTACTGAGAGGGCAATTTAATAAACATAATGATGGATGGTCTGCTCTAGAGTCTATTTCTCAGGGAGGCCTACAAATCTAGATCTCAAAACACAAGAGTCTTAGTAATTAGATTTGGCTCTATTTCAGAAATTGTAAGTAGTTCCTGGTAGATTTTATTATCTTCTCTGTTCTAAAATTTTGGGGCTCACTTCTTCATGGGAATAGGGTGTACTTTGCTTTTTTAATATTTGGGGCTGAACTATTCAAAATTCATTTGCAATTACATTGGATCTAGTAAAGCTGTCTGTCTAAAATTAGTAAGAATTTCTTTACTTTTCACAAAGAAAAAATGAGAAGCATTAAAAATACAGTTAAAATTATATAATATTTAATATATGGTACATACAAACAAATCTTGTTTGATTTCTTAGCATCTTTGGATATTGTGAATGTTATTCAGCTACTCAGTTTGATAAATTTCCTCTAATAAAAGTCAGAGGAAGTTAGTTTAGATCTGTATAATTTGTATTGAAAAGGGAAAGTGTGATAAGGGTTAATTGTAAGTTGGGATTAATAATTCCAAAGATCTGTCATCTGTGATGAATGATCTTATAAGCCCATTTCCTCACTTGCGCTACCAAGAACATAACTCCCTGTATAATCTCCCAGCTGTGCCAGCCCCTGTATAACTTGTTACATTGCCAAGAAGAGATGCTTATATCAATCTTCAATATTCCATATCTGTC